>JAVSBS010010303.1:14290-44885 GCA_033124195.1 Coracias cyanogaster
AAGAAGACTTCTGAGGGGATGTTGGTGAGTTCAGCGTTGGCCTGTGTGATCAGGCAACTGATGGCAGCATAAAATGATGATGGCTGAAGCGGCACAACAATGGCCTCTCCCTTCCCTTAAGCAACAGCTCTTCCAAAGAGGATGAAGGATTGGTGGAGAATGTAGTGAAGGAGAATGGTAAGATCAGCAGACAAGCTATGGAAAATAGGTTTGTAGCACAGTCTTTTGCTGTTGCAGGATTATTCACTACCAAATATTCTGATTGCTTTGTATCTTAGTCTAGAAATACTTGTTGCAAGTCTTTTAATTTTACAACAAACATGCTATTTTCTTTTTATGACTGATATGTGTGCTGAAAGAGGAGCCTTAGGTCAGGACACAGAAGATAGTGCAGTGGCTTCAGTGAAACAAGAAATAAACTGTGTGTTTATAGTGGAGGAGTGTTTTGCCAGTGTGCATGTTTGCTGAAGCAGAATTCTTGTTATGGGACACTGTGCCCTTAACATTCATTAACGGATGCGTATCTGAAGCTGTGTTCTCTTATCTGTTTGGTGAAAGTTCAGCAGTCTACAGGGCCAGATTTGCTTGCTTCCTTTAGTATGGCTAAAGGTCTTAATGTGGAGGAGGAAAAATGAAAATAGCAGACAGGCAGGCACCTGTTTCCCACCCTGTAGCAGTCCTGAGCTGCAAAAATCTGCTTCTGTTTTCAGAGCTCTCTGAGTCTGGTTGCCAATACACTCAGTACAAAGCAGGCATCAACAAAGTCAGCATCAAACCTTTTCTCTCTTGTGACCTGTAGCACGTGCACATCTTAACCTAGGCTTCTGCTGTAACAACCAGCCCTCTTCCCTGGGGGTTTCCGCTTCAGACCTCTTGCTGGCATTTCACACATGTTGCATTCAATTATAGTCACTTTTTACTGCCAGCCCTTGGCTCTCAGCCCAGCTTCAGACCACAGCTTGGAGCTTTTAACCTGCGTTCGGTTGGTAACTCCTTACCTTCCTTTCACAGACTGGACGTAACCATGGAAGTACTTGTAGCGGGCAAACACATACAACACACCCAGGAAGGACGCTAATTCTGAGAAAGACAAGATTAACAGGAGGGGGAAAAAAAAAAAAGCAAACAGTTAGAAAACTAAAAAGTGAGGTTTATGGACAATTTACTACTTTAGTTATGTTTTCTAGTTATATAGCTCTGGGGATTTTCATAGCTACTGATACCCTGAGAAGTTATCTTGTGAAAAAATCATTCAAAGGAGATATATGTATTCTTGAACGTTCACTAGACGAGGCTCTTGATAGCGGTTTACAGATAAGTGTGGGCATAGGGCAATCCAAAAAAATCTAAAAGCATTCCCTGAAAAGGAGATCTCAAGAAATTACAGAAAGCCATAGCTCCCCCCACCCCAGTTTAGTGGTTATCCGGGAGACAGGATAGTGGGTTGGAGCACTGTGGCTTGACCCAGCGCCATCATTTTGTATTGTTATGGCTGTTCATGCTAAAAGGGAGTGTTTGTTTTGGAAAGAGTATCTTATTTATGCTGTTAATAACCTGCTTTGCATTTATATAGCGGCTTTTATCCAAGGACATGAGAGCGAGCTGTAGTGAAGTTAGCTTTCTGACCTCCCTGCGGGAAGAGTTTAAAGTCACCTCTCTTTGATAGATGAAGCAGGGTGTGTAGGTCAGTTGCATTATCCAGGACCAAGCAGTGCTAGTTAATTTTGTGTTCTTTCAGACCGTGCGAGTGAGTGTTACAGAGGAGAACTTTTACTGTGTCCTGGATTAATTTGTGAAAAAATGACTTAACGGGGAGCATAATATCCTTCTTTTCTTACATGTGACAGCACATATCTGTGTTGCTGGTTAGCAATGGTGATATTTCTTGATTCAAGTGACTGTCTTTGAGCACACGTATTATTTAATATCCATTTTGTTGACTTAAGGGATGCTACTTTGGATTTACATTGGATTTGCAGTGAGATGGGACTATGGCTATAAGAGAGCCCCAAAAATAAAATGACTGGTTTGAACCAAACATAGAAAATGGAGAAGAAAGTTCAGGAAGGAGAGGTGTAGTGGGTGTGAGCTAGTTATCCTTTCTCCAGCCCACAGACTTTGTGCTTCTAAAACATCAGCTGGTGAAGCAGAATGCAAAAATTAGGCTCTTTCACAAGTTCTTAGAGAGTTCACGCTGTGACTGTTAGGAGACATTACAGACCCACCTGGGAAAGTCCAACAGAGCGAGAAGTATGAAAGCTCTGTGGTGTCTGAGTTCAGAATATTTGGCCAAAATACATCCCCCATGCCTGAGAAAATATAATAGGTTTTCATGAATCCCCACTGCATAGCTGAAGTACAATATCTGGGGCTGGAGATGCTACTCTTATGTTGTCTCCCAGTGCTATGTCCCAGAACAAACAAGTCATAGCTCAGTGGTGGTGTCCCTCATTTGAGATGTGAAAACCCAAAAGTTTACTAGCTTTGAGCTCCATCCCCATCAGCCAGGGTCCAGCCACAGGGATGAGTGCTCTGACCTGAGTCTTTTCAGGCTGCCTCTTCCCAAGGGACAGTAGCTATGTTTGATGTCCTGTGAAAATATTTGCACATTGTGGGACAAATTGTTCACGGGAAGCAACTGGGAGCTGCTTTTCTGAATGATTCACCCTGAAAATCCACTGACTATGATAAATGTGCCAGGTGCTGGCTCCTTGGCTTGCAGAGAGAAGTGAATGCTGGTGAGGCCATGCGAAATGCCGTGGCTAAGTGGGGATTGCAGTGTCACTGAGCATTCTTCTAGGGAGGCTGTGCTAAGGTAATGCAATTAAAAGGGATGTCTACAGTCATTTACTTCCTGATAAAATTAAAGTGTTTTTTAAAGTTATGTAAAACTTCTCAGTCCAAGATAAAAACAAAGTGTTTACCTTGATTAAAAAACCATCCTGCAGTCCAGAGGGCGGTCAGGAATATTGGGTAAAACTCCACACAGTTTTGTCTGCAGAATAAATTTGAAAGAACGTTAGTCTGGAAAGGAAAAGAACTATAGGTGGGATTTTAAAGGAGAATCACTTATAGCCTCATTTTGTTGCCAATAAAGTTAGTGTTTTGAATCCAGTAGGCACACAGTCAAGCCAACATTACGCACTCTTAAAAATGCTGCTCTTTGTAATCTCAAATACAAACTATTTCAAATATTTTCCTGATATTTAAACTTAGACAAGGGTCTGGATCCTAACGACGTGGAAATAAATATGAGAAATAATCCTAAATCAAGTGCCTGTGCAGCAGAGACAGGCAGGAATTCCAGCACACGGATGTGATGTTAATAACTTATCTCCATACATGCAAGTATTGTGGGTCAGCATGCCCAGGACTGCAAGAGGAAGCACAGAGCTGTGCATAGCTGTGCATAGCCGGCTTGGAGCGCTCTGCTGAGGCCAGCTGCCTTTGTGAAGTGCTACCAGGCACAGATGGCACACAATACATCTTACGGCAAGGACCACAACACCTTTACTTGCAGACATCATCATTTTTCCTGACAATATTTTGTTGGGATATCTTTTTTGTTGTTGTTGTTGTTCTGAATTAATTTATTTTTAATGAATAAGACAACTTTCTTTATCTAACATATTCTGTTATCTATTATGCTGACTAATGTCATATTCTATGTCTCGTTATTGTTATTCACTACGACTACAGTTACGGCAGATGGGATTGTTTGAAATAAATAGAAATACTTTTGCATAGGGCCATGAGCCAATCACAGACTGAAGCCCTTTAGGAAAATGCTATCATCTTAGACAGGCTATTCCACCATTATCCATTGTGAAGACTGAGGTTCTGCTCTTGTCTCCCACATGTTTCATGTTAGCCACAGGCCAAGAGCTGACAGCACAGCTTGCTAGATCCAGAACATCTGGATTCTCTAAGTGACAAGCTCTCAGACCCTACTTAGGTTTGGGTAATCTGTCAGATTTTGAGCAGTGACTGTTTTAAGTGAGCTAACTTACCCCATTATCATTAAAATAATAGATGAACCATTTGAAAAGTGATCTGTTATTTTTTTTTTTTTCAGTTTTTGAGCAAAGGATACAAAGAAAAGATAACTTTTCAGATAATGTTTTTGCTTCTCTTCCAGACTGAATTGTTATTCATTGCCACAATCTTAATGATCTCCACACGTACTGTGCATGAAACGTTCTATCAAATTCTGGAGCTCCAGTGACAGCTGGGGACATGACCTTGTGCTTCATTCTTGATTTCTCCACCAGCCAAACAAAATGACCTGCAAGTGAAAGTAAGGGCTCACGAATTACACAATTCCTTGGTGCAGTTGCATCCCTAAGATGTCAGTAATTTTTTTAATAGAGATCATTGTTTTTCAGTTCTTTCAATTTCTTTTGACAGAAAAAGACCAATATTAGATAAACTACTTTTTCCCTACAAAAGTTTAGATCTTATCTTCAATAGTGACACTCATGAGGAAGGAGGAAAATTGCAATTCCAGAAATATTCATTCTCTTTTTGCATTTGCTATACTAAATATTACTTAAATATCCTTCTGCCTCATCTCAGTCCTGTAACTGCACAGGCTGGGAGCAGTCTGGTCAGGCTGCAGTGGCACTGTGATGCCTTTGCAGTATCTCAGGAGCTAAACCGCACCAGTGGAGGTCACTTCCCTACTTGTTTGTGTAACATATGGTCATTTTGTTTGAGTGACACCAAGAGCTGTGATGCTTTGTGAAGTATGGGGCAGCATTACAATCTTTGGAAACAATCATCTGGCAACCAGCTTTTCTGAGTTATTTACCCACATCTTACAGTGCATGCTTTTCTGTCTGTTATTACTGCCTTGGACTCTCAAAATTCGGTATGATGGAAAGAGCAAAGAGCTGCAACTGAGGAGGTGTTGCAACGGAGGTGCCTGTTCCCTGCTCTCCATCTCATCTGCTGGCAGGCTGAGAGCTATCTGTTGGAGGACCTATGCTGTTTCCATCTCTGCTGATTTGAGCTGATAGTACTTACCTGTCCTGTAAAAGCATTTTTCTTAGAACAGTTGCAGAGCTGTGAAAAAGATAGATTGCTTATTGTACACTGACTAAATATCAGTTGTTTACCAGAAAAACCCAAACCAATCAAACACTACCTCTGCACATCTGACTTGTATTTCTAGGATCACTTCTGATGTGCATATGTATACCTCATTTTACTGATGTCCTCATTGCAGGTCTCCCCCTCAAAGTTGAACAGAGGCTCCCAAGGATGAAAGGCAATACACAGACAGCAACTTTCTGCATGCAGTAGAGCTATTTGGCATCACCCTCATTGACCTTAAAACTCTCTGGGTACCTAGAGTTTTTATTCTGGCCATGTCACAGCCACCCTGTAGGAGAAGCTTGCTATCTACCTTGTACCTAAACTTTACCTCAATTCAGAAACGAGGCACCTACCTGAGTGCAGGCCTAGAGCACACCTTCTGTCCTCCCTTCTGGGAGGGTGGCATTAAAACACAGCTAGAGACTAGAGACATTACTGGTGCTGCCCAGTGCACCTCTTATGTCTTAGACTTGTGGCCAAAGCCTTTTCCCAAAAAAGCATTTTTGCATCTATCTTCTCCCTGTGTAAGTAATTATGGGTTGTGTTCAAGTGACCTCTTAAACTTTCTCTCCAGAGACTAGTCAGAACATCTCAGCTATCTCCATGTAAGGCAGGTTTACAGGATCTTTTGTTGTATTTGTACCTTGCATCTCTTGTTATGCCTGGTGATTCATCTGTTACTTGCTACCTTGCAGCCCTTTCAGAAGGGAAGAATTGTACCAGGGAGGGTTTAGGGAAGATGCTTCAGGGAGACTGAAACTTGTGGAAGCACAAGAATTACCTCTGAGTAATATATTCCTGGAAAATTTAACTGTAAAGCTGCTTTTTAAATTCTGACACCCTCAAAATGAATTTTGGTTTTGTTTTTTTTTTAAATGCTACATGCTGGCAAATCCTGCCTGGATTACAGGTCGAAGTGGTAGGTGACCTGTAGTGTTTTGTGCCACGGTATTTTTAGCCAGCAAATGCATTTCTTGTTTTCTGGCTGCACTTGAGCCATTCAATGCTTAACACCGATCTGTGACCTGTTTTTTTTCTGCTGAGGAACTACAGCAAGCCAAGGCAGCTCATTGCATCCAAATCAGTTGAAAACAAGCCTTGAATGGATGCTGGATAAAATAAATTTACTGGGGGAAATAAGAAGATTAAGGCACTGTAGGGGTCAAATAATTCATGTTTGATCAGTACAATTAACCCAAGCAAATCATCAAGGCTGTGGTATAACCCTGGCCTCAGCTGTAACTCGATTTGGCCTTGGTATTGCTTGGTCAGCAAGGCTTGAGTTTAAGGGGCAGAGATTCACATATGGGAGAGACTGGTTAACCTCACACAGAAACAGATTGTGATAGTATGATAGCATGGCTGAATGTCATAAAATCCACTTCTTTAGTGTCTTTCACTGTGATTGATGGGAACTTTCCTTCAGTTAGGGACCAGCAGGCTTTTGTATGCCAATGTAAACCTAGCTGCGGCACTGCATAACAGAACTAGTGTCATGTCTGTCACCTTAAAAGAAAAGGTGAGCCCGGTCTGCTACACAAGACAGGCGCCAACCAGGTACTCAGAGCTCAGGAGAGGAATAATTACTGTTATTAATTTGTTAAATGGTTTTTGCTAACTACATAGGACTTGCCTTTTAGTTCCTTTCTGATGAAGGGAAAGTAGTGATGTAACTCCAAATGTATGTTTTGTGATTATCATTTAACAAGGTCTAAAGTAAATAATAAAGTAATAGGAGAGCTCTTCTGCTCCACCCACTGGAGGTACTGTTGTGAGGACTACAGGAAGCATTGCAGCAGGAGTAAGTACAGATTTTCACAGCCTTTTCTTCCTTCTGCATCAAGTTGTTCAATTCTAAGCAGGCTAAATTACATGACTGACATAGTTACAAAGTATGCTTGATTTGCCTTTGTGTGCTTTTTTTGCTTTCATCTTCAGGTAGCATTTCTGGTTACTGAGTTAATATCTTTACTCTGAAAGGGGACAAAGCGGGCTTTCAAGGAACATTTCTCGTAAACATTTTATACGTGTTAAAGAGCCTGTAGAGAAGCTGATACCTGTATCACAGTGTATGACAGTGCATGTTAATTTACATGGCCTGGCCTAACAACCTTTTAAAAAAAATCAAGTACTTCTATATCATGTCTTGCAGTGTCCTGGAATTACTAAGAGTGATTTTAAAAGGTGCTAGTTCAGAGATATGCTTCAAAATAGGGGGGTAGTGGGACTCCTCTCCTCTTACATCAATGACTTGGATTAATTCTGTCCTTTCATTGGATTCCCTTGTTTTCCCATCAGTCTACAAAACACTAATCTCTCAAGCAAATCTTAGCCGCTTAAAACTGGATTCATGACTGGAAACCACTTCCTGCATTGTTTCTGCTCTTTCTTTCTACCCTGGAGCATTTCTTGCATAGCTTAATCTTCAACTGACCTGATTCTTTGAATAACTCAGGTTCTGAGACACTAAATCTTGTACCTCTGATGATTTCTGAGTGAAACCCGACTTTCAGCACTGCTTCAGGGAGGTGAGATTGCCCATTAGCACCTTCCTAACTGAGGACTGGAGGCTCAGCAGAATAAACAGAAGAGCAAATAGAGCACCAGTGCTGTGCCTGTTGTGTATGTTCACAGGAAGCGGTCACACTGGGCTGCTCCCCTTAGGTGAACTGGCTGTAACACATGCTTATGGTGGCAGTTTCACAATGTTCATCTTAACTCCCATTAATTAATCTGTATTGGTTTACCCATACTGCAAATAAGACAACGTGTGACGATTTAAATCCAGCAGATCAGATTCTTACACAAGTTTCTCTTTGGGCTTGATGTCAGACTGGCAGTATAAAGTAAAACACAGGTTATCTTGTCTTTTCTGTGGTGTTAACTAAGATTAACTAATACAGACTAGCCATCACAAGGAAGAGCAAGGTATTCTCCTCACACCCTTTGCAGTTCAGTATCTGTACAATTCCTTGAGTTCTCAAAATGCAGAACTTTTCTGGATAATGTTTGGTTTTTAATCCTTCACACTTTTACATTAAAAAAATCAAGGCAGGCAAGTTGAACCTTCACAGGAGTTGATGGCAAATATTGCCACTAAATAGAAATGCTCTGTGAAGATCACAAGGATGTGTTGTGGCTGATCTGATGACAGAAAAAGAGAATGTAAATTTTAGGTGCTTTTTATTTGCCTCCTGTTGTGTTGGGCTTTTTTTTAACCTGGAATGGTCACATTCTCAAGCTTTTTTTTCTGCTGGGTACAAATGTTATTTCAGTAGTTGAGGCTTTGAGAACAAATAAACAGTCAAGCCACACAGATAGCTTGCTAGATAAGTTGGCAGTGCTATAGATATTTGAAAAAAAGGCAGAGTAATTATTTTTAACTTGCTCTTAATCTCATGCTAGTATAGCACAAATGCCTTCAAAATGTATCTTGTTTCCTGGTGTAAACCCAACTATATGAATTAACATATTTCAAAGAAAACAATGATAAGCATTAAAGCTGCTATGGCAGTTTTAGACTCATAAACAGTAAAAATGCATCTCAGACTCGCCCACTTCTTTCCCTAGTCCTTGATTCTCAGAGATGTATCAGCAGGGGATAAAAGAAACCCATTTAGATCTTAAAGAAATGTAATGATGACATAATATGGAGTATCTCGTATTATGGCTGCCTGGTGTAAAGGTTTGCTTTCTTCTTAATTTCAGATACTTGGTATATTTCTCTCTATTTCAGGAAACAGTTCTTACAGTGCTTTCAGTCCAGCTTTGGTGTATTTGATTTTACAAATTTACACTCACTTTTGAGATTTTCAGTTGTATAGGTGCCTAAATAAAAATCGAAACAAAGACACGATGTGGCTTTGGGGTAACTTTACAGGTAGTTATGATAGAACGATTCCAAAAAGTCGGCAAACAGTATTGAAGACAGATTAGTTTCTCCCACATGGAAAAGTAATCTGTCCCACAGAGCCAACTCCCTTTCAGACTACAGAGAGGCTAAACAATGCTCCAGTGAGAAAAATCTTACAAGTTCCCAGAAATTAAAGTTACAGAACAGCCAGTTTTTCACAAAATAATTTCCAGTACTTCAGAACCAGTAGAAACCTCCCCAGTCACACAACCCCACAGATCTTACATTGCTGGAAGGCAGAAAGAAGAGAGACAGCCGCAAGCAAAATTAAATCACCAGCCATGTTCCCAGCAGCTTCCGTGTGTGAGCAGGATGTCTGTATAGAAGAGAGCTTGGGTTGAGCAATAAGGAAAAACAACAGGCGGGGAAATATTAGTGCTTTTCAGCATTGCAACAAAGGTCTGCCCTAGAAAGAAAACAATCCAACTTTTTAAAACAAGAGTGCAAAATTACAGCCATTTTTCATTCCTGAAAAAGTTCAAATTGAATCAGCCAGCCCTGCCCGCTTCTTGCCTGCGTGGAAGTGCGGAGAACAAAACCTGCCTTTCCTGCCTCTGTGGACTCAGCTGTTCTTTTATGTCTTAGATTTCAGTTGCAGTCTCTCGGAGGGCAAAGACTTTTTGTTCTGTGTTTGTCCAGGGTCCGGCACAGCGAGGTCTGTGTCCGTCACTGGTAGCAGCACTCGAAAGGAGCAGGTGCAGGAGGCGTGAGGCGGGAGCAGAGCTTTGTACTGTCCCTACTCTTGATTTACAGGTTTTGCCAAACGTACAGCTTAGGCTGTGGTGGGAGACATGACAGCCACTTTGCGAGGAGTCAGCACACAGAAAGGAATGGTTCAGCATAGTTCAAAGGGTAAAACAACTGAGAAAGAAATAGCTCTCCTTGTTTTGCTGCCTGGAGTATGCTTTCTATAGCTTATGTCTAGTCCTAAAACTGATGGAGATTCTCTCAAGGTATTCCTTTTCGTGAGCTAGACCTGACTAACAGGAAGCTTAATATCATTAGCCTTTATGATCCCACAACACCACTGGAACAAAACCAGTGTAAAGTTTGTTGTGACTCCGGGACTATCCATCCACTTTGCTGCCAACTGGTGTTAAAGTGGGGTATTTCACTGACTTTAGTCAAATTTCCTAAGTCCAAAGGCTAACATAAAAAGATCTTTAAATCTGTTCTTTTAGCTTGCCAAACTTTAAAAGATTATTTCTTGGGTATTAATTTAGTATAATGTTCTTTCTAAAGATTGTGAGAGTAGTTGAATGTTTGTGCTTAGTAATGGTAGTTGGATGTTTGTGCTTAGTAACTCTTTAATTGCTGATTTGTGTGCTCTAGTTGCAGTTCTTGTAGTATAGGTTGGCTTTCTGACCACACAGTCTCTCTCTGTTTTTATGAGCTGGCTCAGAAGTGTTCAAAGCACTGTAACCCTGCTGATACAGGGACATGAAGGAAAACTCTGATGATAGAGCCAGTCATTTGAGAAGTTAAAACCATAAGGGCTAAACATCTTAAGGCCAGCTGACATTGAAATTATGGGGTTTTTTCTGACTTTATTCAAAGGATGTGAATTTCAAAATGACAACAGGCAAGCAAAATCCAGCAAGGACTGACCTAAAAGTAGGCAGGAATACAATTTAGGGCAGAGGGTTAAATCCACAGAAATATTGTAAGTTACACATCCATTATGGCTGAGCTAGAGTCTGCTTAAAACTCAGTTCACTGGTAACAGAGTTTGTAGTTGCCTATAAATTTATGTTTTTAGTCATACATAGTCCCCAGCCAACATTATGCTTCCTCCCAGAATAGAAAGTCAGATCCTATACAAAACAAGGTTAGGTTTATTTATGATTGTGGAAATACCATAGTTCCTCAGATGCCCAGTTTTATGTTGTGTACAAGCTCCAATATATAAATAGATGCCAGGATCAACCAAGAGATTTCTCCAGTTATGTCAGGACATTTTGACAGCTTGTCTGTGGCTGATTTCTCAGCTTGCTCCTGATGAATGCAATTTGATTTTGCATTTCCTTCACTTGCATGTACTTCATATATGTTTTGCTCATCTCTGTGGTTGTAAATGCATGTGTTTTCTGCCCTGTAAGGACAGGACTTGCCAGGTCCATGCAGCAGCTGTGTGGCAGAGCTGGGTGCCACACAGCCCCAGGATTTAAGGCAAATTAGCAGTCCTGCCTCTTGCTGACCTGTGCAGCCCTTACCAAAGAGCCTGGCTCTTCTCTCTGTAGAGAAGCTCCTGTTGACCAGCAGCGAAGGCAAATCCCAGCAGGGTGGCAGAACTGCTGTCATGAGCGAGCAGATGGTTGTGAGCCCATAAGCGTGAAACCAAGCTGATCAAATAAGCTCTTTTAATGGAGTTACGCTGTCAAAGCTGCTCAGTTTTTGTCTCTGGAAGAGCTGAAAAGAGCTTTGCAAAGGGCAGTGTTCAGGCTACGCTGGGCTGTAACTTCTTAAGAGACCAGTCACAAGTGGTAGTGCGGTATCTTTTATTTTCAAACACCTTCTAGAAGATGAGCTCTGAAGAGCAGAGACACTCCTCTGGCTGTAAGCGAAACGTATCTGAACTCTCATATATTTCACTGAAAACATTATAGGGTAAATCAAGACTATTACAATGTATGAGGCTGGCTCGTGTATCAAAAGCAGTTTAGCTACAGCAGTAACAGTAGTGAACTCTGCAGTTTATTAATTTACTCTGGTTTTCAACAATATATTACAGAGAACTTGGGCCTGTGTGGCACTGGGTCATACTCAGGCTTTAAATTTTCCAGAACTATGAAACAGGTGAAAGAGGAAGAAAATGCATTTATTCCTTCAGATGTTCCTGTTTCTGCCTCTTAAATACCAGTAGTCACCACATGTCTGCTGTTGGTGCATATACACTTTGCATGGGGCCTCAGAGGAAGGATGAACAGTGCATTTTATCTAGTTAATTTTAAGGTCTGGCCGCTTACAGTCCCCTGCTTTGTGCCAGTGTTACCAAATTATAAACAGATCCTCATTTTCCATCCCTATCCTCCAGATTCTGGCGGCATGAGATCAGACTATTTTTTATTGTGGTGGCAGAACAGATTTAAAAGGATTAAATAGAGTAGTAGCCAGAGGTTTGGATTCTTCCCCAATCTGCACCTTCTCCAGCCTCATGTCACCTTCATAAATATTGGATATAAGTCAGGAAAGAATTGGTTCATGGTGTTCTCATCTGGGTGTACAAAAGATTGATGTGCTTTAACTCCCATCAGTGTTAATGTGAGTTGCTGTATGCACCTAAAATCCCATATGTCCCCATGCTCCCAGGCCTTTGGGATTTCCTTACTTTTTTTTCACTTTGGACATTGCAAGAGCATATCATTCATGTAGTTACAGCGTGAGGTTGTTTTTTTGTTAAAATGGTGCTTTTCTGTTAAAAAACATGGGGTTTTTTCTTAAAATATCTTCACCTGCTCTCAGCACTGAGGAGCTTAGAAGTGCTGAGTAAATCTCCAGGGAAGTGGTACAGCCTAACACAAGAAGGGAATTCTGCAAACCCCGCCTCTCCCATGCAGCAGCTGAGGAGAAGGAAACGTGACATACAGAGCTACTTCTCATTCTTTCCTTTGGCTTTCCTTGTGAAAGATTTCATGTGTGCTGCAAAAGCTGCCAGACGGGATGCGGTGGGCCTTACAGTCGCATAGTGTCTGAGGAGAGAATTAGGCAAAGTCCCATTTCTTTTGTCAGCGCATGTGATTATGCCTGAGGATGAGAAGCAACTCTCCCAGATTCTTCACCCTATGGAAATCAGAGTGGCTTACGCTCCACGCCTCACTTGCAGGCTAAAGCTGCTGTGGACCAACATGATAATCTTGCCTGACTGCCTGTCTAATACAAATTGGCAGTGTTTCAGCAATGAATAACAACTCATTAATAAGTGATGGGAGCTGGGAGGCAGCAGTGCTTCCAGATGTTAGGATACTTCCTGCATTGCGCAGTCCCGCCGGCTCTGTGTACAGTATCTCCCGTTTGCAGCAGGTAGCCTTGGGAGAACAGAGGGCTGGTCTGAAAGATGCAGATCCTGCACAACTTATGTCTGGATCAAAAGGAGGTTTAAAGATTTTCCTGTTGCTATTGACCAACTGGAAGCAGATCCTCAGGCCAGTGTGACTGCTCTGATATCTGGAATGCAGGGGATTAGTAGAGATTCAGCAAGAGAATTGAAGATGTGTTAGTTGTACATCTTGTCTCCTCTCACAACACCTAGAAGATTTGTGACAATGTAGCACTTTCTATATTTTAACTTCCTAATCTTGGACAAAGCTATTTTAATTAGTGGACCACTTCAGCTCGAGGGAGTCTTTTCATCCATACAGAAGGAAGCTTAATTTCATCTTTGTGGAAACCAGGTATGCTTAGGAAGTAGGAGGTAAATTGAGCTCATGTTCAGCCTTATCCGATGCCTTTAGGTGATAACACAGATCTTAGCACTCACTCAGGTAGCTGGTGAGCCAGGCCCTCCAGCCTGGCCAGTGATTCAGCGCAGCTTGCCTTACAGTCACAGCTGTGTGCCGTTATTTATTGCCTGCGTCTTCAACCTTGCAGAGACGCTACTGGGAAATGTTGGCTCTCAGTGTCAGAGCGATGCTTGCTTGACCCCAGCTACTAGGGGAATGTGACAGCCCAGTTATTGTCATAATTGAAAAATTGACAGTTTTCCAAGGTGCCTGCTGTAGTTATGCATTCAGCTGCTCATGAATTTCTATCAAGTGGAATGTCTGATTCCCTGAGATTCACTTTAAAGTCTTGCGTGACTTGTCTGTGCTAACAAAAGGGGTTAATGGCAGAGCCAAGAACAAGAGCAGGACCTGGCTGCCACCCCTGAGCTCTGAATTCCAGACTCTGCACCACCCATCTGGCAGGTCACAGAGCATACCGGGACCTAGACGCCAGCTCCCTTGAGAAAAATAATGTAAGCGGCTGATATTGTCAGCTCTGTATTGACACAGGCATGCTTTGAAAAGAAAAAAAGCCCTGGAGACTATCTTCCTTCTACCATGCTCCTCCATCTCTCTCTCTCTCTAGCCGCAGTCAGGTCCGGTCTTTCCACACTGGAGGGGGGTTTGATCCAAGCGCTGTCAGATCAGCCGCATTCCCAGGTTGACTGCCCCATCCTGTCTTGGCTTCTGTCTATCCCCTCAGCTCCTTTCTGTATCCCTCCCCAGAGGGATTGCCATTGCTTCCCTTGGTCTCTGTAGCATCTCTTCACCAGTTAGAGGTTCTGCTCTCATCCCCTGTTCTGCTCACTCACTTCACCCATGTCACTCTCTCCTGAGGATGCTGGCTTAGCTTTTGGAGTGGTTTTACGTTAAATCCAGGAGGCCTGGGAAGCTTTGTCTGCTCCCAGACAGAGGAGGGGGTCCTCCGGCCAGGGTCTCGTTGCTTGGCAACATATTTCTCTCTCCTCCGACAGTCATTTCCCCTTGCAGCGCCTGCTGATGCACGCACAACAGATGACAGCAATATTACAGCAGCAGTTGCTCCTGTCACTGTTTGTTTGCTTGTTATTTATGGTTATTGCCATGAAAGGATTTGTAAACATTTCTTCCTATCCTTCCTTGGTCAAAATAGATACTCTTACATGCTTTTGTGGCACGCCTGCATAATTAATGAACGGTCACTGCATTTCAGTGCATGTGACATACAATCTTAGTGGCTTTTTTAAAAAGTGATTGCTGGTTCTGGATGTTTCTATTTTTCAGCCCCATATTGAGACATCCAAGGTTTTGTGCTCAGAAGTGCAAAAATCCAACGTCAGGCAGTCTGGCTTAGCTGTCTCAGATTGTGGCGCTGGTTTTTAGGTACTCATACATTAAGAGATTCCGCTCTGAATCACTTTCTGTCACTTTCAAAAAGACACTAAGGCTAACATTAAGATTTCAAAATGAAAATGTTTCTGTGAACAGAGATAAAGCAGCCAGGGTTCTTCCTGATGTCTGAGTCTCCACCTTATCTATTTGCCCTTTCCTCCTCCACATTAACCACTTCCAGCTTAGCCTTTCCGGTTTGCATTTGTGGATATGCCAAAGAAGAAATATAGCTTTGCTTATCTGTTTTCTCTAAAAGACCACAGCAAGAATGCCAGACTACATGTGTTTTCTGATCCTACAATGAAAATCCTCCTGAGGCTTTTCCTTACTTCATCGACTTTTGTCACTCAGGACAGATCTGGAAAGCTTTGTGCATGCTGCTGGCTAAGTATGTGCTGCCAGATCTTCTGCTGGGCCTTGATTCAGCTCTAGATAGGTTTTATTCCATTTGTTAGCAAGGACTGACTCCCTAGCTTGTGACAAGATCTGCCAGGCAGGGGAGAACTTTGTTTTAGGTCGTACGGGTGCTTATGTACATCTGCCATTGCCCTCTGCTGGGGTTTGCCAGAACTACCGGTGGGTGCCCTCAGCCAGAGGAAACCTTTTAGTTTCCCGAGTAGAAGCCTCTCCTTTACTTTAAGAAATTCTCTCTTTGGGAGCTAAGGCTGCCTGCATGGAGCTAGCTGGCAAACAAGATCGGTGTTTTTGTGCAGCAGGTCATTGTCAAGCAGCATCAGCGTAAGGAGCACAGGAGCTCATCCAGAACAGGAATGTCCACCTCTACGAGGGCCCAAGCTGCACGGGAGGATAAATGCCATCTCCCATGTAAAGCAGAGTTAAAAAAGATGGGGCTGTAATTTTTTTTTCCTCATTTAGCTCTTCTGACTGACCAATGGAGCTGACTTTACAGTGGATGCACACATACAGGGTTGGTTTGTTAGTTTGCCACGATACCATTCAGATTGTATATTTGTTTACTGTTTAATATTTGTGATCTGTTGGAACTGAATGCAGAGCTGCTTTCTGACTGCAGCTCTGAGGCACGCTGCATTCTCTACCTCCGCTTGCTTATCTTCATGCTGAGTAGAGACAAATGAAAATATCTGTCTAAAAGCTCTTAGATAGAGACTTGGAATCCACTTTTACATTCAGTTTTCCCACAGCAGGGGTTACTAAGAACAGCTTTTCTGAAAGGGCTTTTTAGAATTAAGACCTTTGAAAGGCCTTGAAATGAAGACCTTTATAGAAATGAAGGCCCAGTAATAAGGCTGTAGGTATACCTGCAAGGAGAGGCAGCTTGCATTTCTATGGGATTGCACCAGTAGAGAAGGAAGGGGACACTGTGGCCCAGTTGTTCTGCAGAGAAAGAAAACAAGCTCCAAATCAGGCACACTTAGCCCAGGTAGGCTAGCTGCTTAGGAGGGAGCTCTCTGAAGTCAAACCAGGACAGAAGTGGTCTGCGGTAGTGACCCCCTGTTGGCCATTTCTTTCCTAAGTCTGCACTGTCTAGAAGAAAAGTCCTGTTGTTTGTGGTTTTTTGCCTGTTTCTCTAAGTTGCACCCCTTCTAAGCACAGGCTGCTCCATAGTCCATCTGAGAGTTTCCCAGCCCCACCTACTCAGCAGTGGCTCTGCACCCCAGGTAGGTGCACTACCTTACAAATCAGGAGTTTTGTGATACTCTGCAAAGTCATTTGGAGAGCGCTTTGAAGTTATTGAATGAGCATGGCCCGGTTGGGGGTAGTTTTCAGTCTTCTTCAGCTTGCAAACCCCTCTGGGTTTTCTGATGGAAACAGAAGTGGGGAAGGAGCGTCAGCTCAAAGCATAACTTGGTAATGCTCATACAGAGGCCTGCAGGAGTTCAACCCAGTAACTTGGGAGTGCAATTAACACGTACTTTCATCTGTAACCTTACCCTGGTCACTGTCTGGATCAGCTAACATCCTTGTGCTGACTGAATTGCCTTTCTCAACTCAGTGAGAGATGATATTGCAGAGTACAGAAAACTGCTGATATATTAGCAGAGTTTGATAATAAAAGCCATTCCGTTTCCAGAATGGCCTTATTATTCTGTGAACAACCCAAATGTTTCTCCATATAGTTCACTCAGCCAGCTCTGAAACCAGGAATGTAGAAATAGGTGGCATTGACTTGGGACGTTTATTTTTAGGTAGCATTTTTGTTCCCTTTCTCAGCATAAGAACTACTTTCATCTTCTTCAGAGGCAGAGTTATAAATACCTTCCACTGAGATTCGGGGCCTCTGACATGAGTGTGTTGCACTTCTCCCTGCTGCGCATGGCAATCGTATTTCCTTCCATTCCACTCACACCACTCTGATTGACAAAGCCCCCTCAGCTCCTAAAATCCATTAGTTAGTTTCCTGAGGAGGAAGGGGATGCTTGTGGGAAACTGCAATTATGTGTTGTATCGATATAAAATACAAAATGTCCCATTTCTGCCTATTCCCAAGCAGCGTTACACACTTCACTTGCTTGGATTTCAGCAGCCTGATTCTTCCTTGTGTCATCAACGGTATGTGCCAACTGCACCTGTCCTTGCTCTCCTTTGCTTACTGGTGCCTTACGCAATGCAGTCCTTGCCCCTGACGCAGGTACCGTGACAGCTTCAGAGTGACAACACTTTATTTGTCAACATGTGTTATAAGAGAGGACCAAGCAAGAAAGAATCAAAAGCCTGTTGACGGCCAATTAATTTCTTGTTCTCAAAATTTGTCACCAACCCCAGACAGACTTGTAACCCCTTAGCCTGTTTGATAACATCCTCCCTGACAATCCTGGCTGCCCCACTCACCAGAAAAATGGTATCGCCTGTGAGGACTAGTGGAAGCTACACACAAGTGCTTCATTCATTAGCTGCTATTTCTGACCAGGAGCAGCTCAAGTGGTCAAGCTGCACAGCATGACCCATCTCACAAGTCTGGTTTACTGCTTCTCCAAATTACTGAAGTGCCCATAGAGACAGTGGAGGTGCACAGAGGTTTACCTTGCTGCTTGCAAGGAAAACGTTATAATTTCCCTCACCTTGAAAGAAATTAATTGATTTGCATCTAAAAATGAGAAGGGAGCAAAGAAAAGATGCAGGTCCTTTGCTGAAGCTGTGGAAAAGCATCACCCAGGAGCGGGTGTAGATGTATTTTGTAAGCACTGAGGAGTTGAGAGAAGCAGGCAGCGTTGCCCTGGAGGAGGAACAAAAGGCAAGTTTTGGTCCATTTTCTCTGACTGGTAATCTTTCTTTAGGAAGCCTTGCTCAGGTAATCTAAAAGAAAAATGGCTGGAGAAAATAAATAGAACAATAAATAGAATGGTAGGGGGAAAATCTGTGAAAACCTGTGAAAATCTGGAGTGGCAGGTAAGGAAGTAGCATTTCAACTATCTTAACTTTCAAGTGCATCAACATACAAATTGTGCTTATATTCCCTGGTGGATAGAGCTTTGTGCACATGACCATATGTGGGCATGATTGTATAAGCAGTGTTTGCTTATAAGATGCTCATAGCCTGAAATATAAGCAGTGTTTGCTTATAAGATGCTCATAGCCTGAAATAAGCATACTATGACCCCGGGCAGAGAATGTCTGAATATACTTCAAGTTGTATTGTTTCAGTATCATTTGCAATTTATGCTAGTTTTAAAATAATCAAAGGCATTTTAGGCCATTTTGGAAATGTATTCCCTTTTAATTTTCTATGGGCATTATTAGGATTTTATTTCTTAATCAAAATTTCATTTTTTGCATTGCTAATAGAGTATTATCTTAAGATTTTTGGTTCTGTTTTTACCTCTCACTTTAAAACCCACATTTCCCCAAAGGGGAGCAGAAGGAGGTCAACTCTTTAATGGGCAAAAGAGATTCATATTCCAAGCATTTTTCTATTTTGAAATTAAAACACTACTTCTCCTTTGAGAATAAATTTATTTTAACATGGTTTAAAATGCAAAAATTAAGTCTCAATTAAAATTTTACCTTTCTTGAGTAGTTTTCCTGCTAAAAGCATACTAGTGAAAGTGTTTTGATCAGTGCAGGTATCCCAACAGATGCACTGCTTTAATCTCTGCTTTTTGTAATTTCGAGTCTGTTCTATCGATTATATAAAAAATTTAAGCATGCAGTATTCGTGACAAATTGTGTCTTTCCAGATTAGCAACTCTGAGAAGAAAAAGGCAATTTATACAGGATAGAGAATGAGATGCATTTTGCTTTGAGGCATATCCTGGTATCAACACAAGTCATGAATTCATGTTGAAACCCCCTTATTTTAAACTTAATGGACAACTTGGAAGCATAAGGGCTTTATATATTAAAAGTTTAAAAACCCTCAAACTATAAGGGCTGTAAGGCAATTTCTTTTCTTCCCTGTAATTCAAAACAATGTCAACGTGACAACCTCCAGTGCTCATTTTTTGGAGACCACCTGGCTTGTAAAGAGAAATGAATGAGTTAGCATTTTTGGCAACGTATACATGCTACCTTTTGAATATGTGATGAGCTGGAAAGCTCCACACATTGATTATTGTATTTTGTAGTGCTGACAAGGCTTTACA
The DNA here is from genome assembly GCA_033124195.1 of Coracias cyanogaster. Classification (NCBI taxonomy): domain Eukaryota; kingdom Metazoa; phylum Chordata; class Aves; order Coraciiformes; family Coraciidae; genus Coracias; species Coracias cyanogaster. The sequence continues at coordinate 33,715 of JAVSBS010010303.1, forward strand.
TCTAAACCAGCAAATAAATTAACACACCCCATTGCTTTCCCTCTTTCACTTCACTGTTGTAGTTGCCTATCATATTGCAAGAATGAAGTGAAAACTGGAATTAAAAAAATACACATTTAAAGGAAAAACAAAGCAGAAGAATATGATCCAGATTAAACCATGTCCTGATATAACCTGGAACATTATTATTAGGGTGTTGAGCTGACAAAGCTTGGAAAGCACAAGCACCCCAGGCTTGGACTTAAAGGCCTTTGACTGTTACACAGCAGTATTCACTCTCTAATTGAAGTCAATGATCTCGCAGCCTTGGGGATCTGACATGGGGCGTAAATTTGACACTGTTGTAGTTTATAAATGAGCATCGCTATTTTACAGTGATAAGAGACTAAGGCCTCTTGGCCTGCTCCCTTCCATGTAAAAGCAGAATGTTCATAATGCATAGAAAGCCTCATTGTTTGATACTAATGGAAGGTATCTCTTTCTGCTAACTGAAATATATTTGCCATTTTGGCACCAGACACTGTGAGTACTTTTCATGCTGTTTCCAGGCTCAGATTGGTTTTATTCCCTTGCTAATCTGAAGAGCTTCCCTTCAGTCAAGTGGGGCTGTCTAAGAAAATCCCCTCCTGCTGTAAATGTCTGAGCCTGCGTTTAACATAGAAATGAATTTTATGAATCAGACTAGGTATTAGAAGGAAACTGCTGGAGACTAGAAGAGCCTCGTAGTCTCCATGGACACTGTAGGTGTGTTACAAGACAGCTGGCCAGGGCTGGGGAGCCATGAACTGATAGTTCAAATTTGCCTCCAGCCCTTGCTCAGCTCCTTCCAGGAGGAAGGTCACCGGGCACTTTGCCTCCTTTGCACTCTGTCTTCTGCAATAACTCACTGCACTGCACTTGGGGACCCAAGAGGCTGATTGCCAAGTATTGGCATCTTTTCATTGGTGAGTTGTTGGTACCTCAAGAGCTGTCTCAACACACTTGTGACTTGGCTCTATGGCAATATCTGAAGCACCTTTTGCTCATGTTCCTGATTTCTGCTCAAGCTTTTCAATCAGCTTGTCCTCCAATGCCCTCTGGTGACAGGAACTAATTAGATGCCATTGCTATTACTGAAGCCAGTTGCAAAACACTAATGTTACTTTATTCCTAATAAATATTTTAGGTAAATACTGAGATTTAGCACGAACTGAAGTCTGCATTCATCAGTTTGAATACAAATCCTTCCTTGTAATTGCTACAGCACTTCCTTGGAGTGGAAAATTAAGCATGTTCTAGAGACACCGTAACTTAGAGAATCTCCAAATCTTATTAGGTTGATCCTTTAAATACTTTAGTCCTGATCCTTACTGCAGAGAAATACGCTTGTGGGTGTTTGTGTGTCCACATGGCTGCAGAAATGCCTTGTGTCACCTTCCACACTTAATCTCTCAGGGTGGAGAAGCAGTGGCTCCAAATCACTGTTAGGGAAACAGGTTGCTGAAATAATCACAGCCACTTGCATATGCTGGTGTGCAGCTTCTGTCCTCTGCCTGCCAGGGTTTGTGTGGGTGAAGAGACAAAACAGCCAAGAAGCAAGAGGGAGGTCGAGGGGCACAATGGGCCACCTTACTTGGTATTTGAAAGTCTGCCTGCCTAATACATGTGCAGATACTTTTCAAAACTAGACTCGATAGAAAGGGCAACATGTGACAGCTTATCCACTGACTCTTCTTTTCTTAGTCTGACTTTACTGTTGGACCACCATGATAATAGGGAAGCAGGTAATTCCACTGAAACACAGAGCAACCGCTTGGTGAATGATAAATACCATTTTTAAATTAAAAATGCAAAAATACTGAAACAACTTTCATAAAGCAGGTGTGATTTCCACTTTATGAGTCTAGTGAGCTTCTGAGTGTATCAGACTTTTAAAATTATTTCTCTTCCTACTTGCAATCTCTGTTCTTAAAAAAAACCAAACACCATAGAAATAACACGTCCTTTCAGAACAAAGTGCTCCGAGACTTTGCTGCCACAGTGTGCTGCTATAGACTGAGTGCTTGCAGCTTAGTTATTAACCTGTGATAAAGAGCATTTGTAATTGGAAGTGCCAGCAGAGCCTTGATTACTGAGGGGGATGTAGGCCCAGGTATAATTTGATAAGTTGGCCGGGGCATGCAGATCTGCAGCCATTAGTAACCGCCTCCAGCGGCACCAAACATCGATGCATTACATCTACAGCCTCTGTGCCTATAACCAGCACTGGTTGCTTCTTATTTCTGCCCTTTCCTCTGCAGCAAACCAGCTGTGAACGCCACGTAAGACTGCAACAGCATGCCAGGAATTGTGCTCTAGTCTCCGCTCTGTGGGATACTGGAGGAGAGACAGCAGTACCAGTGAGTATGTGATTGTGTGGTAGCTGCTGGCTTTTGGTACCTGAATAAGGAGATCAGGAGCTTCAGAAGTTACACCAACCTTCCTGGTTTATGTTAGCAGAAGGTCCTGCCCAAGACAGGTCCATCAAAGAACAGGTCCTTATATGGATTTAGGGCAGTGCTCAGGAGGAAGAATGGCCAGAACAAACTAGGCTGTGCATTAACTTACTCCTCCTGCATGATCAGGGTTTGCAATCCTCCCATATTTGTGCCATGGCCTTTCTGATGGTACACAGGACTCTTATCTCCACTCCTCACCCCTCAAAACACCTTCCTTCCTTGCCAGCAAAGCCAGATCCCTGCCCTGAGGGCTATCAAGCCTGTTGCTTTGCATTTTATGCATGAAATAACCTTTTGCTATAGCCATGTATCTGTCTGACAAAACCACTGGGGCTTTAGAAATAAAGACAAGAGCTAGGCATTTTATGATTTATTTGAGGAAGGACATTCATCTTAAAATTGAGTTGGGCATAAGCAGGGAGTATGATATAAACCTGCGTGGATTACCTCATCCCCATGCAATGGAAGTTAATCTTTTGGAAAAGATGGGTGCCTGTTCATTACAAGCAATTACCATCAGTCATAATCCTTCTAGGAAGTACGTGGACAATGACTCAGTTCATTTGATGAGTTATACTGCCAGTTTTCCCTGAAGCACTGGCCAGCAGAATTAGCAAGGCTGGCCCTAAGCTTTCTGAAAGGTAGGGTATAGATCAGCGCAGCAGCATTTGGCTTAGCTCGTGGTAACGAGCAACTAATGGAACGGGACTGACCAAGATAAAGGAGGCAGTGGGTGAAAACTCAGCAGAGGTATGTATCTCCTTGAGTGTGCATCTGCCCACCCTATCTTTCTACAGTTTTTTTATATGTCTGCAGCCAAAGAAGCTCTAAGCTACTAGCAATACTTCAGATTTCTGTAACCAAAGAGCTTAATGCTTTACAAACATTAATTTAGCTTCAAAATAGGTATGTGGATGGGATCCCACATCTTCATGTCTGTGGCATGTGTGAGGTATACAGAGGGAGAGTAGCTTTACAGTCAGTGACAAGCATGTCTAGCTCAAAGCTTCAGTCAGGCACACAGGAGGGTTAAGCACAGGCTTTTCAGAAGTACTTAGAAGTGGTTTACTCCTGCGCAAACAGAAGCCAATGACAGTAAGTAGACCTGAGCCAGGGCAAATTGTTACAGAAAGCATTGCCTGAAATGACTTGTAGCAGGCTCCCTTGGGGGTCTGTCACACAGCCAAGGATAGATCCTTCATCAAAGGAACATTTTGTCTGCCCCCAGGTCCACTGATATTGCCAAGCTGGCATTTCAGAGGAAGGGAGAGATTCAACAACTACATTTTTTAATAGGGAGTTAACCCAAATTTCGAGTTATTTGGAGCACTGCCTCTGTGCAGGTGGATGTGTGGATGTCCTTGCTAAGGTGAGCACTCTGAACAGAGGGCTTATTTTGACAGCTTCACTGACAGAATTGCATGGCTTCCTGTGCAAACTGATCAGAATGCAGTCCTTCTGTCAGTACTAGATGGGTGCACAAAACATTCACCACTACATTGGCAGCATACATTGGAAGCATCGCTATTAAGACAAAAAGTAGCAAGTGTTCTCAGCAGTGTTTGAAAGCAAGTAGCGTGCACAGCTGTTCCACAGCAGTGGCTTTAAATTGCTGCCGTTGCGGGGCATAGCTGATCTAACATTAACTGTGGGTTTGCATAATGTCAGGACAGCCCTGAGAATTTCAAAAGGAGGTTTGTGTGTATTGAAGGAAAAAAAACGCTAGGAAAAACTCCGCCCAACACTGGCTGGTGTGAAGTATTTGGCTCAAAGACTTTGCCTACCCTAGAGCTTGAGTAATAGGATGACAATACCAGTCCCCACTAACATACGATGCCAAGTAAGTTGTGTGCTGTTGAGACACGTTTTCAACAGCATGAAAAGTTTAAGTTACCACAAACTGGTATCCCACATGACTGGCCTGTTGATGACTAGAACAAATTCAGCTTTTCACGTGGGCTCTGTACATAGCTGCAGCTGAGGACCACGCAGATACACAGCTGTGTTTTGCCAACCCACTTATCACAATACTTATGTATACATTAGCCTTCCTTGTGCATTTTAACATAGATTTGTAGACCAAAGATTGAATAAAAACATACAGTTTCTGGCAACACCATTCTAAAAGATAGCAATACATCTAGAAATATCTGGAAATAATTATTTTTGCTTTGTTGAGGTCTGCATAGCCTCTGTTTCAAGGAATTGAAAGGGGGAGTGATGTACTGTAGCTTGCCTTTCTTTCACTTTTTGTTAGCAAGTCAGACCAGTGTCTGGAAAGAGTGGTCCTGCTGAAAATCAGTGAAAAGTGGGGGACATATGTAGAGATAGAAAGTGTAAGGCTGCACACCTGCATTCTGTGAAACTTGGGCAGAATTAGCGGCACAACTGAGTATACAACTTGTGTCATTAGCCGTCTTTAAAAGAAATGGATCTGATTTGCTGTAGGAATAGATATTTGGGATGTTTCATGCACACACTTATGGCATGTTACTTCTATCAATAGAAAATGCAAGTGCTAAGCATCTCCATCTGCTTCTCAACTGAGGCAGATTATCAAAAATCACTGTGGTAGAGATAAGAGCTTAAAAGAGTAGCATCCAGATGCATGTGGACGTGTACAGAGTAACCATGTCAGTTATTCATTCTGTATGACATCAGGTTGCCATTCTGTTGCTTGCTGCATCATCTGTTGACAGCTATGACTCCTTACATCTCAGAGCCTGAGGTCTCACTCCATGGCAACACACAGCAGTTGTTTGTATACTGTGGCCTTGCTGTGCCAACCAAACTGTTGACTAGGTCTCCAGAGGGCAACTGCGAATTGGTGAATGCGCTAATATGATGTAGCTAGACAAGATTTCATCTTACTCCATCATCTCTTTACTGAGTTTGCCTTTATACATTATATATACATCCTCAGGAAGGTGTAGTGTTGTTTCTCTCTGTTCTCTCCTTTCCCCCACTGCCCTCTTAAACACCTGCGCATCACCTTGTTTGTTTTTACAACAGGTCCTTGCAGAGACAGGCCAAGGAAGACCCTACTCACTGCACCTACAGACTTGGCAGTCACCGCATCGTGAGTCAGAGCTTACCAGAAACAGCAGGACGTTCAGTGCAAGAAGAGAGTTTGTCAGTGCTTACTGTAAGCTGAAGACTCAGCAGCTGGAACTACATGTGCTGGCACCTTCAAAGGAGCATCAGAGTTCCCATTCTCACTGGCTGGTCCCAGAAGTGCATATGGTTCTCAGAAACAATGATTGGTACCAGATACCATGTTTTAATGGAAAGCTACACGTTAACGCCGCACATCCCGCAGAGAGAACAGATTGCAAAATTGGAAGCAGACAGGAACCCATCTTGCTGTTAACAAGTGTCAGAAAGTTTCTGATGAGAGTTTAGTCATGCTTTTTACAGTACACAAGTCCAGCATTATTTGTGTGGATCAGCTTGGCTTCCTCTCAGGCTGACACAGATGCTCACGCAACTGAAATCAAAGCCTCTGAGCAGCGCAGGGGGTCATAGCTTAAGGAAGTGATACAAAATCACACAGCTTGTGTGCAGCACACACACTAACAAGGGCTTTACAGTAAAACATCTCATGCACTACAACTTCTGAAACAAGATACTTTAAGCAGACTTGTCATAGCTTTAAAAATTCTCAGTGCTGGAAATTAATCCTCACTTTCAGATAGGCAAATAAATATTGGCAAGGGCTTTGTAGAAACAAACAAACAGCAAGATCTGAGAGTCTCTTTGGCCCTTTCCCTTTGCCAGAGGAGTCTTCTGAAGCTCCAGGATTCAACTCTAGCCAAGTAGACACAGTGCTGTGCTGCAGCCCTGTCAGTCACTCAGGCTTTGGCTGAGCAACAGGCAGGTGCTGTGCAGAGCGAGGGCCACCTGCAAAGCTGGAAGCTGGGAATAAAAACAGACATGTGCTTTTAAAATGGCTCATTTTTTAAAGCTGAGTTGAATGAGAGGATAGGTTGGCCTCTGAAAGAGGTTTTACAGGTATCTTTGGCATTGTAGCACCCTCAGAGGCCAGGTAAATGGCTACATCTTGTCAGCACGTATGCGGTCTTTGACACGTGCAGAAAAACTTGACATAATCAGTCATGCTTAGTAGGGCTGAAGAAGCATGAGGGATAATTTTGTATGTCTCAGATCACTGCTAAATAGCTGAGAGTTGAGGAAAATAAGACAGTTTCAGCAGAAAAGACGTTTTTAAGCTTTTGTAAGATTTTTCCTACCAGGAAGAAGGCTCCAGGGGAGAAATGATGTAAGAGTTCTGATTGGCAGAGTACTTTTCCATAACCACGTGCCAAAAACTTGTCTGCCATAAGACCTCTAAGCCACAGTTGTGGGATGTGCCTGGTTATTTCTCAAGTGCCAGACACTGACTTGGGTTGATATAATATTTCCATATGTTTAGTTCTTTGCTTTTTTTTTTTCTTTAGCAAATCTCGGTGCACTCTTAAGGTAATAGAGGGCAGAATCACCCACTGATATGCTATCCCTATCTCTGCAGACACCTGACATCACACTCAGTGATGCGCACGAGAACACAACCACCTTTCTAATCCCTAATCTCCTCAGCCACAAATGAGACTGGCAGTGGCCAGAAGGACTCCAGCCAGCTTTCACTGTGCTGCTGCTCAGAGGCTTGCTAAGGCTGCAAGATTGATCAGGCTTGCAAATGGCACATCACTGGAAAACAAATGCAATGCTATTTTGGGAGAGAAAATACCAAATATCAAACCCCCACTCAGTGGAATTATATGAGAAACCACTATGTGGAGCCAGCCACTAATTATTTGGCTGATGAGGAAACTGGATTCAAACAAGCTTGATACCAAAATCTCAGGTGCATGTGACGTTGCCTTTTGCTTTGCCTCAGAAGTCCAGACATGGGACACTTTGCTGCAGTATAAATCAGATGCAGGCAAACTTAGTAAAGTGGTGCTGTGGAGATGGAAACATACGTCCCTTCCCTGGTTTTGGGAGAGAACTCTCCACCTGGTTTCCCCAGCCTGTGTGTGTAGCTTCTTCCCGCGCTTCCATCTACCTTATTCCTTGTTTTGCTCCCATTTGGTCTAAACTCTTGTGGCCTGTGAAAGAGTACTACAGGTCTCCCAGACTAAGCAAGAGAACAGATATAGCTTGAATGTCATTACTGACAACATGCTGTGGTTTGTGTACATCATCTGGCGGATGCAGAGCCTCTTCAGCCACTCGATTAGGATGGAATTTGATTTAGAAAACAGAATAGCTTCTAGATAATGCATCTATTCCAAAGGCTGGGAAATATTATGAACTTCTCCAATCTTAGGCATGAGAGATCATTTCAAATGTTAGGGAAGGGGACGGTAAGAAGCGCACACACAAAGGAAGCCTTATCTGTTACACAAGAATTCTTCTACTGATGAGCCACAATGAGAATTTATGGACTGAAAGTTCAAACTCAGCTTTGCACAAGAAACTTTCCTCACTGTTTACTCCATTACTTAATGTGAATACTTCTCTGTGTTTCCAATACTGAGTTTAGATGGTTTGTTACAGGCAAGAAAATGACTGAGATGTAAGCAAGACGTAGGCACTTTTTGTTGGAAAGAAACTCAAGGAAAGAAGAATCTCACGAGTAACTCAGTTTTTTAGAATAATGTGAGATTTATCTGCCTTATTCCTCCACTATCTCCAAGGACAGAGAGAATGGAAATACAGAAGATAAAAACTCTGACACCCTCAGTAACCACCTCAGATGAATTTAATATTTGATGCATGCAGCAAGAAACCATAGAGAAAAGGTGCATATTGTTGGCACTCTTAGAAGAAAATGAAAGAGGCAACAAGTTCCTAGCAGCTGGAACACACTTGAACAACGCTTAATGATGTGAAGACATACTGTGAGTCCCAATATGTCTGCTTGTCTGTTTAGACACTTAAGAAAGCAGAACACCCACCTGGAGGTGTCCCTGCAGTCTGCCAAAACAAGTGAAGAAGTCTAAACTGATGAAACTCCTAAACACTGCAGCCTAGTAAGTGTTTGCTTGGGATTGCTGCTGTGGTGAGCACACTGGCTGAACCAAACTGCTCGCAGCTGATCGCCACTTGTTTTCTGCTCCACAGGGGACACTTGGGAATAGCTCAGCAGATGGCTGAGCTCTCCTGCAGCAGCCTGGCTTTGGGTAATGGTTTGATGTTAAATCTTTCCCCACTTCTTAATATCCACCATGAAATGCTAGAACAGCGTGTTTACCATCATGCCCATTTAGCGTTGCTATGCTGCTCTTACAGCTGTATTTGAAGTTAACAGAAATTATGCTTTGAACATGTGACGTGCAGTGTAATGCTAGGAACTCTTGACAACAATCCAGTACTTGATATTTGCCAGACACTAGTTTCAGCCCGAGTCTCTTAGTTCTCCTACTGTAGACATGATAACATGCCTAGTGCCAAGATTAAGTTTATTGATGTGTGAGGAAGCTGAGTGCTATGGAGGAGGAAGAGAGAAGCTCTCATAAGCGTTACCCTCATATGCAGTGGAGGATAGCAAACAGAATAAGGCCAGCTGGAGGCTGTATGTGGAATGAACAGGGCAAAAGGCAGCACTGTCATTGTAGAGCTGGGCACAGGCCCTCTGGAAAAAAAAACGTGGTTATAAAGACAGGAGAAGAGCTTTTATATAGAGCAGGGCACATTGCAGTGGAGGGGTATTTCTTGTATTTGGAGAACTTGTAACCTTAGCATTTTTAGTGGTGATTTTGGGCAAAAGGTAGGGGAAGACGCCATACTTTCAGTATGAATACTGCTGTCCCACATCGTGATGAGCTCCTGCAGGTGAGCACCCACAACACAACCATGTTTAAATGTCCTGTTGATCTGCACTTTCTTAAAAAAAGTGTAGATGTGGGTCACAGCAGTGCCTGTTTCCTCGCTTCCTATTATACTTCCTGAACACTTAGTGAAGAGGGTACTTACTGCGTGTTCCAGCTCCATAGCCTTGTCTCCTTTCTGTTCACCAGGCATTTAAATAGCTAAAGCACATCACCTTTGGTAACTCCAGCACTGTGTATGCACTGAGTACCAACTGATGTCTCCAGCAAGTCAGTGAAACAAAACATACATTGCATGTGGGTTCCTATTGTCCTCGAGCACAATATTACTGTGTTCGAGCACAGCAAACCAGCAGATCCAAGGAAAAAAAATGACTATGCCGGTTCTCACGCCTCAGTTTCCTTTTTGGTGAGTTGATACCAGAATTTATTTATGTATATGAGCTTTAAACCACAAGTTCTCTCCCGTAAACAGCAAAACAGACTGTCCTTTAGTGAAATTAACCACCTATACATTACAGAAGCCATTCTGCTCTGCTCAAGATTTCTGTACATCTCAAATCCTCTCCAAAGCTCTTGAGATTAATATTTTATAAGTTCTCATGTCAATTAGGTCAAATACTAACCTCATTACTCTCCTGTTTAAAGATTTCCAAACTCTCTTTCGGCAGACATATCTAATTATCTGGTCTCACGAAGCTGTAGCTGTCCTGTTTTCCTGGTGTGGTGTTGTCCCCGACTTCGGCAGCACTGTTTGGCAGCAGCGGCTGACTCAGCGTCGACTGACTGAGTCCTTTGGGTGAGAATGGACCCCAGGAGGTCTCTCTGCTCCAACCTGCTGCTCATGGCAGCTCTGAGATAGATCGGGCTGCTCAGGGCTTTAAACACCCTGCGCTCAGTCTTTAAATACCCCCACAGATGGAGACTGCACAACCTCTCTGGGCAGTCTGCTATGCTGTTTGGCTGTCCTGATGGGGAGAGAGCAAGTTTCTCCTTATGTCATGTCTGAACCTCTCTTGTTTTCAGTAATGCCCCTTGCCTTTTGTCCTCTCACCACTGTGAAGAGCCTGTTTTCTTGGTAGTGCTGCTATAAGTGCTGGTGGGCTGCTGCTGCTACATGCCCCAAAAGCCGTCTCATCTCCAGGCTGAACAAGCCCTGTTCCCTCAGTCTCGGCTTGCAGAGCACAGGCTCCAGCCCCCGACTGTCTGGGTCATCTCTGGTGTGCTGAAGGAGATACCTCTTGCGCTCCCAAGAGAGCCGTCTAGGAAGACCTAGAAACAGTCTTGACTTTCCTTTAAGGTGGTTCCTGCGTACTGTCAAACTGCGGTGGGGCTCCGCGCTGCGGGAGGGCCGCTGTGGAGCAGCAGCACGGCGAGAGTACCGGGGAGGAGGCTCCGCGCTGGGCGGGTTCCGGGACCCGCCTTTGTGCCGCCTCAGGGCCGCCCCTCAACGGACATTTAACGGTCGCGGCGCGCGCGGGTGCTGGGCGGGGCTACGGGGCGGCGCGCGCGCCCCCGCCCGGGTTCCCGCGGCTGCGCCCCGCCCGCTGCCGCCGCCGCCGCCATGGACAGCGACGAGGAGACGCTGGAGGAGACCGTCGCAGGTACCTGCCCGCCGCCGTTACCGGCGCCGGCACGGCGCGGGAGAGAGGAAGCGGCCCCGCGCGGTGCTGAGCGGGGTCGGGGGGTGCGCAGGCCGGTGGCGGCGGCCCCAGAGGGGCGCCCGGGGCCGGCGGCAGCGCACCGTACGAGTTCACCGCCGGACTCGTCCGCGAAGCCGGGTTCGACGTCGCCGCGACCCGCTTCGTCCGTGACCTCTCCACCGCGATGCTCATCGAGCTCTACCAGGGCGGCCTCGGTG
>JAVSBS010010304.1:1625-15462 GCA_033124195.1 Coracias cyanogaster
GATGAAGGTTGGACTTGATGATGCTGGAGGTCCGTTCCAACCATTATGATTCTATGATCAGCTAGACCACATCACTGAGTGCCACATCCAATCTTTATCTGTCTAATCTGTATCTATGGCCACAGGCCTTTGCCGTCCTCCTACAGGTAAAATCCTCCCTGATTTGGCTCCGTCGCTCTCTGCCCATCTCCGGAGCTTTCACATTCGTGACAGAGAAAAATCAGCTCCTCTACACTTGATGTCTCGTACAGTATTTCGAATGCCTTCTGCAGCATGGGATTAAAATTTAAATACTGGAGGTCAGTCGGAGAGAGAAGTAATGCAGCGTCCCGCGGTTGTTGTGCGAGCTTGTCCCAGTGTTCTGTCACAGGCTGGGGCAGTGCCAAAGCAGATGGATCTCCATATGGTGACTCGTTCTGGTGTTCTGCCACCTGTAGTCAAGTTGATTTTTCAGTCGCTGAATTTTCCCGAGAGATAAAGCAAAATAAGTACAGCAGTGAAAGGAGATTGCAGTGGTAAAGAGTGAAGTTTTATGTGACTTCATGTTGTTACAGTAATTACTAGAAGAAGAAAAAAAAAAAAAAACAAATGGATTTAATGAGCACGTTAGTAATCCAGGAACAAGTGTTTCCAACACCTCATTAGTGGGGGTGAGGTGGGCTCCGTACGCTTTCTTGTCTCCAAAAAGGTAAAATAATTTCTGCTTTGATTCAGCTTCTGTGAGAAGATGGAACTAAAGCGGGCTGGATGGCTTTAAAAGTGGTTTAACTGGTTTAAACGTGTCTTCATGGTTCAGAAATAACGACGTGACGAATAACATCAACTCCTTTGAGTGATGAAATAGGAAAATGCATCCTACGGGTGATTTGCCGTAAGTCTCTTCTGCTAAGGAGGGTTTATTTGAAATATAAATATAAGCATAAAATCCTGTATATGTGTGTATATGTATATTTAACTTTTTTTTTTAATCTTCTTTTCGAGCTGTTGTGCTGGTGCTGTGGATGATGTAGTTGCGTCACAGTTAGTTGTAGGAATGCTCAGCTCAGTAGCAGGGTGATGGAGTAAATTTACACCCTCATTACGATTTACTGACCTTGCTCTGTCTCCTCGATGTGCTAATTCTTGGCAGAGCAATGAGTAAAGAAGGAGTAACATTAAAACACTCCCGTACCGGTATGTGCCTCCCCAGATGTCCACAGGCAAATACACGAGGCTGGTGCTGGTTCATCACAGCTTTTGAGCAGTTTTGGCCAACCCACCATCTGTAGTTCAATAAAATGTTCTACTGCAGTACCTGTAGGGTGGGTTCCTTCTAGGTTTGGGGTCTTCCTCACTGCTCTGGGGTTGCAGCTAGCTCATACGTATGCTGTTCGGTGGTGAGAAAGCAGACGCTGTGTGTAGTTTTGACCAGTGTGACCAGTAATCTTTGAAGGCCAGAAGCAAAGGGTATACAGTCTACTTTTCTTCAAGGAAACTTGAGGCCGTTTCCTGTTGTCCTACCACTTGTGACTTATAAGAAGAGACCAGCACGCATCTCTCTACAACCTCCTTTCAGGGAGTTGTTGAGGGTGAGAAGGTCTTCCCTGAACCTGAACATGTTGCCCAGAGAGGTGATGGAAGCCCCATCGCTGGAAGTTTTTAAGGCCAGGCTGAGCAACCTGGTCTAGTGGGAGGTGTCCCTGCCCATGGCAGGGGGATTGGAACTAGATGATCTTTGAGGTCCAACCCTGACAATTCTATGATTCTATGAACCTCCTTTTCGTGAGACTAAACATCTCCAGGCCCTGCCGCTGTTCCTCACAAGACTTGTTCTCCAGGCCCTTCCCCAGCTTTGTTGCCCTTCTCTGGACCCGCTCCAGCACCCTGATGTCTTTTTTGTATTGAGGTGCCCAAGCCTGACCCCAAGACTGGACGTTGGGCCTCCCCAGTGCCCAGTGCAGGGGAACGATCCCTGCCCTGCTCCTGCTGCCCACACTGCTGCTGACACAAAGGATCACGTATGTTCTGTCACAATGCAGATGTTGCACAGGTACGAGATGTTGAGCGCTGGGATGTGGTCTTTCCTCCCAAGTCACTGCCAGTGGAATGGAAAAACTCAACCGTGCGCATTTACTTTGTTACTTCTTATTTTATTGAAGAGCCACAACCTTTCTGTTCAGTTCCTGCTAGAACAGTTAGAGACCAAAAATACCAGATTTTCAGCTTATTGAAACATTCTTTACAACCGAGCGGCCTCAAGCTCTTGGCGATCCCTATTTCATTTTCTGCCTGGTGGGGAAAAAAAAAAAGAGAAATCCCATGAAATTAACTTTTTGTTGTTGTTCCCTTTGCAACCAGTGTACCAAATCCTCATCCAAGCCGCCTTTTAAGGCTCCCCTTGCCCAGCAGCTCGTGTAGAGGACAGGTTTTAATGCACCGCTCCAGCTTTCACGTGTAGCTCCAAATCGGTCCCTTTCCCAGGAAGAATTTTTCTGGATGCTTGAGCTGCTCCTGGTGCCAACGAGCCCCGTGTCTCTGTCTCCGAGGAAGGGGTGATTCTGTAAATACCGCTCTGTGTGTGTGGAGCTAAGGCATTTCATAGAGTCGCTTCCCCGTGCTCCTCAGCATCCCACCAGATCCCTTCCTAATGGATTGGTGTAGCTGTAATGAAATCCAGGCGCGCTGAATCACTCACCGTCCTTTCTCCAGGAAGGCTCTTTACAAGGACCTGACAGATCACCTCTCCAGTGCTACCAGACGTCCTGGCTCTCTTTCATTCTTCTCCGTAACGAGTTTTGTGCCGCCCGATAAAATATTCATGTTAAAATAGGTTCTAAACTAATTATCTGCTGCCAGCGGTTGCCCGCGCAGTCATTTGCTGTTAGCTTGGCTCAAGTTAATGGCTTGTATTTCAGTACAAACAGTCCCTCCTGGCTGTTTCCTGTCACTGATTCTTATCCTAAATGGAATTTCCACACGTGTCTGGAGCTAATTTTTTTTCTGACGTCCGAAGGAGCTTTCTCCTGCACCCCAACTCTAAAGAGGAGGACGTGTTTTGTACGAGGTGGTCACTGCGACTTCATTTTCCTTAGAAGCCATCATCTAGAATCATAGAATCATAGAACGTTTCAGGCTGGAAGGGACCTCTAGAGGTCATCTAGTCCAACCTCCTTACACAAGTAGGGGCATCTACCTGGGTCAGGTTGCTCAGAGGCACATCAAGCCTGACCTTGAATGACTCCAGGGATGGGGCCTCCACCACCTTTCTGGGCAGCCCCTTCCAGTGCTCTATGACCCTCATGTTACAGACCTTTTTCCTAATATCCAACCTAAATCTATCTTTTCCTAGCTTAAAACCATTGCTTCTTGTCCTATCACTCCAAACCCTTGTGAATAGACCTTCCCCTGCCTTCCTGTAGCCCCCTTCAGGTCCTGGAAGGTCAGTATAAGGTCCCCCCAGAACCTTCTCTTCTCCAGGCTGAACAGCCCCAACTCCCTCAGCCTGTCTTCATAGGAGAGATGCTCCATTCCCCTGATCATTCTGGTGGCTCTCCTCTGGACACGCTCCAATATGTCCACATCTTTCTTGTGCTGGGGGCTCCAGAACTGGACAAATACTCCAGGTGAGGTCTCACCAGGGCAGAGTAGAGGGGCAGTATCACCTCTCTTGATCTGCTGGCCACAGTTCTCTTGATGCAGCCCAGGATGTGATTAGCCCTCTGGGCTGCCATTGCACACTGGTGGCTCATATCCAATTTTTCATCCACCAAGTCCCTTCAGGTCTTCTGTTTACAGTTTCACAGCTCACTGCGGCATGTGTATTTCTGTCCAGCTGGCCACAAGCAGCCTTCCCACCAGGCTGAATGCCTCAGATGATGTCTATCTGAACCTACAGGGCAAGAAAGTGTCCAAATCACTAAAAAGCCACAAGCTGCTGTTCAGGGCTACTGCACTGCTGGAAACACACACGCGCTGGGACATCATGGGATTCACCTAGCCTTCTCTCTGCTGGAGGTGACCTTGGTCATTGCCACAGTTTTTTGACTGTTGGCAGGAAGTTCTAATCAAGTCAGTATGCTTCTAATGCAGAATTTTAGCTTCAAAATCTTATTGCTGACACGTGTGCTGATTTAAATTATGAAAATGGCCTGTATAACAATATTATATTGTACTACGTACTGCATTAGAGATATAAGCACATACTGGAATTCTGAAGTTAGTAACTTCAAGAGTTAAAACTTTTGAGTTTGAACGCTAAAGCTTTTCTATATGCTGTTAATCTTACAAGGTTATTGTTTTAGTGTACTACCCAAAGACCCTTGCAGCAAGGTCCTACATAGCAGCTCAGACCTTGCAGATTTTGCTAATCTTGCTGTTAGTAAGTAGAAGAATAAAGCAATGATCATAGAATGGTTTGGGTTGGAAGGAAGTTTAAAGATCACCTAGTTCCAACCCCCCTGCCTTGGGCAGAGACACCTTCCACTAGACAAGGATTCTCAAAGCCCCATCTAACCTCGTCTTAAATAATTCCAGGGATGAGGCATCCACAACTTCTCAGGGTAACCTTTTCCAATGTCTCACCATCTTCACACTGAAGAACTTTTTCCTTACACCTAATCTAAATCTACCCTCTTTCAGT
Organism: Coracias cyanogaster; assembly: GCA_033124195.1. Lineage (NCBI taxonomy): Eukaryota > Metazoa > Chordata > Aves > Coraciiformes > Coraciidae > Coracias > Coracias cyanogaster. The sequence goes on from JAVSBS010010304.1 coordinate 6,244, forward strand.
TTAAAGCCATTACCCTTTTTTCCATCATTACATGCCCTTTTAGAAAGTCCTTCTCCATCTTTTTTGTAGGTACTCTGTAGGTACAGGAAGGCTGCTACAAAATCTCCCTAGAGCCTTCTCTTCTCCAGGCTGAACAACCCCAACTCTCACAGCCTGTCTTCACAGGAGAGGTGCTCCAGCTCCAGTACAAGGAGCTTACCAGGAACAACAGCGAGGTACAAGAATTCCCTCCCTTGTCCCTTCTCAGGCCATAAACAACATAGCCACCACTTTCAGATGTACTTTGACAAGAAATCTGGACATAACCAAATAAATTAGAGGGGAAAATCGCTCTAATTTGGAAGGAAAGTAACTTACAATAAGGAAGAACAGATAAAGGGAAATTAAAGCTGCTGACTGGAGAGGAGATGAACTTTCCTGATGGCCTCCGCTAGGTGTCATTATTAGTGAGTTCAAACAGTAACATTTGTGCCCTTTTTCTCATATTCAGAGAGTGACATGCTGCTCTTTACTGTAAGGGCATTTAAACCATCCCCTTTTGAAAGAGGCCGATCAAAAGCTGTCAAGACACACACACTGGTCCTCATATTTCTTGCATATTCTGTAACCCACAAGGTCTGCACGTAGTGCATAGATTTCTGAGTTTTGCACTGCCACAAATAATGTTCCAGCTGTAGAAATGTACGTAGTGATACACGGCAAGGATACCTATGTGTGTGCCCATGTCTGTATATGAATTTATCAATAAATAGCTATATAGTACTGGATATCTAAACCTTTAAAACACTAAGGGATGCTTTAAGATCAGTGGTTCATGAAGTTGGTCATTGGCACATATTTATATCTAGATGAAGAGAGATCTCTGGTCTATCTTCACTGCATGAAAAGGCTCCTTTAGATTGAGTGAATTTAGTGGGAAAAACCTCGTTATGACAGTAAGGTTAAGAACAAGCAATTGCGGATGCACTCTCCAAAAGATTCACTTGGCACAAACACCTGTGAAAATGTCTGAGTCCAGAAAACACATAAGTCAGATGTCAGGCTTCACAGAATGCATGACTGAATTTAATTAAAATCTATCTCATCTGTATTCAGTTTGCCACTGATAGCCATCTTTAAACTAGAAAAATAAAATTTAAAGATCTAAATTCATCAGAATATTGGAGAACATTTGCCAAACTGTGCCATATAGTACTTGCTAGAAGAATTGTACTTGCTAACAGTGTGAAATCCGTTCTGTACTTTGGACAAATATCATACTATTATGGATAAAAATTGTAACTAGCATCAGGTTAATTCTGTGTAAGAAGCAACTGCCTGATCTGTGGTGCTGGCTGAGGGCATCTATGATGCTACCCTCTATTATACACAAACTGGATTTCAAGAATATGAAGATAGTTTGTGAAACACGATTGAACAGAACAGCAGTTCCTGTAAATTTCAAATGTTATATGATTGAAGGACATTTTTCTATTCAACAGAGTAATTCAATTTCATCACTGTAGCTGACTAACATTTTGACTAACAAATATTGCCAGATGCTAAACAATCTGTCTGAAAAGGACAAAGTGAAAAGCAAGGATTCCTCATGCTGCAAAGTTAGCCCAATTTAAGGGAGTGGATCTCTTTTAATTGCTATGACTACATCTGCTCCAAACCAACTTCAGTTTGATGTTTGTTTTGGTTTTGTTTCTTTTTCATATTTTCCTAGGATATCATAGTCAGCGTCTCCAAGCAGCTCTGATGATTTCATGAAGTAATACCAAAAATTTAATAACCACAGCATTGAATGGATTATAGATGATCAAGGATCTGTTCACATGTATGAGGGGTTATACAGAGAAATTCCATTCAGTGAGAGATATTGAGAGGCTGTTTCAGGAGATTAACAGTTCAGAAAGCCAAAGAAAACACGAACATGGCAACTAAAAATAACAACAGGGAGACTGCTTGCCAGCAAAAAGATAAGAGAAATTTGCTACAGTAAAAGGAAATTCTCTACAGGTGGTTTGCTTAGTACAGCCTTAATATCTTTACTATGACCTATTTGTAAAGCTACAGTAAGTAAGAACGGAGCACATGTAAGAGTTCGTAGCACTATTTTTGGATAATTGATCACTTAGAACTTAGTGATACTGAATACAAGTGATAATGATCTAAGAAGAATTCTAGTGGACGGTATTTTTATTATTATTATTTTAAAAAACAGTACCAGAATTCTCTGTGAGGTATCAATTCAATGTAAGCAACTAGAAGAAAATGTAAGTGCTGAAACTTTTAAGACAAGACTGAGAAACCCTATACTCACTGAACAAAACCAAAAAATCCCTAAGGGGATCATGGCAGCCTGGAGTACTCCTGGCTTAATGTTCTAATAAACACTTTTTAGCCTCCTTCCTACCTTTGGACAGAAAACTATTCATGCCCCTCAAACATTGTCTTGCTTCTCAACCATTAATGTAACCTTTACTTTAATTCTTCAGCAATTATTTTGTTTCATTTCTAGGTTTTCTTTCTACTGAACCTAGAAATAAATCTCATTCCCCTTTAATACAATTTATAGTAGCTGCCATCCGTTTCTCTTTTTAGTAAATATATGAGGATTTGTATTAACAATGAGAATGTTTAGTCACTGGAACAGCTGCCAAGGAGAGTGACAGATTCCTCCTCTCACCAAACAAAAATTTTATGACATAAAATATTAAAAGGCACAGTCCAGTTTGACTGTAGATGAAAATGAAAGGTCTGCAATCACAAGAGTTCATATTGTCATGACCTTGTGCTTCTTCTCTGCCCTCAACTTTACAAGAAAGGATCAAAGATGACTCAAGATGTTCACTCAAGTCACGTAAAAATAAGATAAAAACTACAATGAAAGCCACCCGCCCCGCCCCAGTTTTTTCTAAATATTTGTCACAAGCATAACTCAGTAGGTTAACACTTTTTAAAAGAAGAGCCTAGAAGCAGTTAAGAAAGAATGAAGCCTCTCTCTATACATTCATACTTTATATACAAAATACATTAGTTTCAAAAAAGTCTTCATAAAGAAGCTATGAGCTTATATAATATAAGAATATATGTGTTTCTTAACTTGAAACATGACTTTCATATGCTTCCTTTTTGCGATACTTGTTGTTCCATGCAGTACTCTGTCAGACTTAAATGCCTGGAGACTTTACCTCTTTTCAGCTGACCACTTACTGCACAATTTGGACTCTCCAATATGGCCTGAACAATCTAAAAGATCCTCAGATGAAGTGAAAAAACTAAAAATTAATTGTTTATAATTTAAAAAAGATGTAATTTTTTTTTTAATATTCTAGATGGTTTAGCATGACTTATATCTACATATAAGTGGTAATCACCTTCATAATCCAAAGAACTGAAATTATCTGAATACTCGGGTTTTATTCCACTGGAGTACTTGTATCAATGATACTGAATTTTTCTGTGAATAATTCCACAGTGATGGAGAGATCCTACAGTAACGCAGAGAGCCTAGTGCTACAGTTTCTATTCTCCTCTCATGTTATCTAGAGAGGGTTGACAGGAGCTTTCAAGTTTGCCAGAAGCTGGAGTAATTCTAAAAGGAAGATCTCTTCATATATAAATCAAATAAATTTGGGAGCTGCTTCAAATATCACTATAACTTGGCTTCCAGCCACCTCATGATCCTCTACATTTATATTAACAACTTTCCAGACAGGCCAAAAAAGGGTGCCCTGAGCTTTATAACAGTTCCAGATTTGTATCAAACTTATCATGCATGCAAAACACCAGTGATCAATTTGTCTTGACAGACTATAAACAGGAGGTAAAACAAGGTTCCCAATTAAAAAATACTGTGTAATTGTTAGCCAAGAAACAGGTATCCATAATACAGTAACTAGCAAATGATTAAAAGAAAAATACAGGATATTTAGCGCCATAAAACAAGCTATAAAATTGATTAATAGAATATTCCCCAAATGATCTTATAAATAAATCACACAGGACTGAAATGATTATTAAATTCCTGCTTAACTCATAATGTCACTAAGGATTAAGCATCACATTTGAAATAGTTAACTTTAAATTAAGCCTGCTTATAAAAAGGTTTTTCTCAGCTGCCCATTGTTTCTCATCAGTTGCACATACAAAGACTACAGGAGTCTTTTTAGTTGGTTGTGGTTTTTTCTTTTCTTTTCTTTTTTTTTTTTTCAGTAAAGCTGAGCCTTTAATAAAACACTTAGATATAAACATAACACGGTCTTCCTGCAATCTCTAAATTAAAAAAAAAAAAAAAAAGTCCTTTATAAGATCTGTGAGTTTTTAAATTTTTCAGTCATGATGACAAGACGGCCTTGAAAATGCAAAGTGTGAACACGGAAGACTCCAAACAGCCCAGGATAAATGTTCTCAGGTCTGAGTTTAAGCAGACTCAGGAGAGAAGGAGCAACAAGCCACACGGAACCCACGTGACTACCTTTGTGGCCGGTCTGAGTTACAGTAGTTTGAAGACATCCATGACATGTCTCCTTTACACAGTACCCAGCATTTCAGAGCCATTCCAGAGCCAGAAGAGTCAGTGCCAGCATGTCTGGGTCAATTCCACACCAATATAATTACCTGATTTCCAAGCTGTGGGGTTACCGTATCTGAGCAACGCAGCCACGGGATGTGTAGGTGTACCAAGGTCGCTCCAAGCAAATCTGGGTATTTCTGCATGTTACTGCATCATGTGGAAGGCAACTGTAAACAGACTTATTGCAAAATCAGGGTCTCTCAGTTTCCATCCTATGTCATTTGCAAGTATCATCCTTGGATAAGAAATGTTGTTATCATCCTGTTAAAAATGCTGGTATTATAAAGAGGAAAAAGTCTAATTAATAGGAACAAAAAAAGAGATTTTCACTGAGTTCAAGAAATGAACCAGCTCAAACAAACTTGATTTACCACTTCCCTTTAAAAACTTCGTGCTAGTGTGCTTGGTATTTGTAACGTAACTTTAATAAATGCATTTTGAACAGTAAACCAACATTCTTCATTTAAAGAAATAATTGAAAACAAATATTATAAAATACATTCATAGTTTTTCTTTTAAATTCAAAAAATTGCTAAAATTAACTCTATCATTTAAAAAATTAGCTTGGATTAATAATATGATAGGTAGCAATGTTGTACCAATTATAATAAATAATAATAAGTTTAGCCTCAATAATAATACAGGTTTATTAAGCTTAACCACCTATACTTAATTTATCAAAGTTATACTCAACAGAAAAATATATAGTAACCAAGTGAAGAATGTAATTTACAGAATAACTGGTGAGACTTGATTTGTGTTTTGTTCTCTGTCCATGTGTGTCATAAAGATCAACATTTACCCTCCAAATATGTCATCTACTCTCATTTAGATTATGTATCCCTGCCCCTCAATTTTTAATTCACTGTACATATTTGAATGAAAGAACAATTTCTAATTTGAATTGCATATTCATAATCAGATTATTTCAGGATTACTTAATGCAATAGAAAAAATTATTAAAGGGAAAAGGGGAAAACATTGTAATGTTAGAAGTAGAAAATCATAGTTGAAAGGAGTGAAATCCAAGCTGACTTCTAAACCTTGATAAGAATAAATATATTTTTAAGTACACACATCTAAACAAGCACATTATAATTATAGCAGATTCCTCTGAGAAGCTTTTGCTAATATACTGTTCCAGATGGCAGGTTCCTAATAAGCTTAAAAGCTTCATGGATAAAACCTTGGACATTAGAACTGATAAATAAATTGCTTTCAAACAAAGAATACCAAAAAATTTGAAGTTGCAGAGGTCAGTCAGTACTCTGAACCCGGAGGTTTTAATCTCTCTAAAGCACACAGATAAGAGGACCATCTGCAAACTAATTCAATTTAGAGATGGCTGCACAAAACTAATTCCCTGCTAGAGGCAGAAAAATGTTACAGTTTTCCATCTATTAACTGACTTTACAGCAAATAAAATTTTTTCCTGTAAAAGAAAACAAATACAGAAACAACCCGATATGAGGAAGCTCAAGATAAAAACAAGGCAATAAATATTTTAAGTGAACAATAATCTCAAAACCTGATATTTAAGGAAAAAGACACTATATGTTTGTACTTCAAGATTCTTGCAGATAGATATACAGAGAGAGAAAGATATAAAAGTACTGGTTGGAAGGATATCTTTCTTCATAATATTTTGCCACTGTCTCAGTATCATGCTTGAAGGTAATCAGTAAAGATGCATACAGCTAATTTATAATAAAGACAATGGAAAGACATTTAAAAAAAAAATCAAAAGCAAACCCCAAACAAACCAGACCTCTCTGAAGATAATTTACCATCTCATTTGAAGAGATGTCTGCAGAAGGTCAACTTGACCAACCTCTAGTGCCAACACTGTCTCACCCACTGATGGTGCAAGTGATGGAATAAGAAATTATACTCACAAAGTTTTCTGAGGCCACTAAGACAAAAAGAAGTGAAATTGGTATGGTGAATGAGCAGAATCTGAAATTTCATTGATGAAATGATATCACAAAAGTCAGCATTGAACTGAAGTAACTGCAGACTTCTATGGTGAATAAATCTTAAAGAACCTCAGAGTCATTATTTCCATGTATTGCTACAAATCCAAACTTCCGGCAGAAGTCTGCATGGAAAATGAGAGGGGAAATAAGACAGCTTACATGGTCTGCAGTGTTTTAAAGGGACTAGGAGCCTCCTCCTTTCTTGATAAGACATTTCTTCATTTTATCAGCATAATTTTAATATATATCTCAAATAAGAACTACCCTTTCATACATCTATTCTCCCTGAATAGATTTATTCCACAGATTTTCCTAGAAAGTCCACTGGAACAACACCAACACACGTGAAGAAATTGGCCTAGTGTTTGTTGAATAACTGAAGAAGTAGGTTATATTGAGTCTATACTGGGAAAAATCAACCTTCAAAAATAGTCTCAGAAATCTTCACGTTTTCTCTGAGTCATGCTTAAATTGCATTTCAGTCCATTAGTATTTACTATTAAGACTTCAACAGTTTAATTTATATTTACTATCTTTCATGAGATTATGATTGTTTAATTATATGGTGATTAAAAAACACATCCTCATTTATTTTCTAATCAAGATTAACACGGATGCCCACAACTGATGACTACAGCAATTTCACAGATTTAATGAAGGTAGGTAAGAGATTAGAAGTGTCTAAGCCTTCCAGAAAATAGCATATTTATACCAAACATTTAAGTATTTGTATATTTCTCTGTCCATATCCACAATCGCTAAGATTTTAGTATTATAATTAGCCAAACTGGGACTATAAACAATTCTGATGCACAAAATGCTGTTAGAAGCAGCATATCTGCTAGAAAAAAAACAAATAGAATAGGATGCAAGCACTTAGGAATTACAACTTTTTTTAAAAATCTTTAATGTATTACAGTTATAACTCAGATCAAATTTATCTAATCAATGTCTACAGTTATTTTCCTTGAAAACAAGTAAGAAATTAATAAAAGTATCTGTTTGCATCTCCAGAAGTTCGGAATTCTGCTTTCAAACACAAGTTGGAAAAGTATTGAACTGCAAAACCCAAATTCATCATATCACTGAAGTGAAACGCATTTTAAAAAGCTTTCCAAAAAACTCTTAAAATACTGAGGAATCTCTAGAAGTTTTTTCCCCACAGAAAACACAGAGGAAAGTAGATTCGCTTTCTTAATGTGTAACAAAAATGAGGGGTTTAAGAAGAGAACGGGTCTTTTCATTAAGCTTGTACCTTAGATACCAAACTTGCAAAGTTCAAATTCAAGGAGTAGATAAGTCTCATTGGGTTTTACTTCAAACAAAAAAACCCACCACCAACAAAAACCAAAGTAAAAACTATGACTTCTACTTTTAAGGGAAAGAAAAGGTTTTCCAGCTCTGCTTTGCCCCAGTATTGCAGGTAAGAGATGTGTGGGATCCCTACACGCACCCAGTGTCCAGCTGGGGACAATTCTTCCAAATGATGTTCCAAGGATGTTTCCAGACAGTGTGAAACATTTGTCAAGAGGAACTGGGTAGGTACAGCATGGACTCAAGGGAGAATGTTGGGTAAGTGGGGTAAAAGCAAGCAAATTAAGGCACAAAGAGAGGAGAAAAAAATACATGGTCAAAGGGTTTCCCCTGTTTCTCACATCAGAAGAAAAGGATCAAGTCTTGGACTTGATGTAGCTACTTAGTGTAGCTCAAGTGAAGTATAATACCTAGCCCAAAGTCTATTGTAAATAATTTCTACCTCTTCATATTCTTTAGGTTATACCCAAAAAACAAACATACGCTAAGTTGTGTAGTAAACAGATTATTGACATTCAATCTATCTCAAATGAAAAACTACAAAATTTCTCCTTCACTCAAGTAAGGCCAGAAATCCTGTCTGTGTAAGTAGTTTCACTGATAAAATGTAGAAATAAAATACAAACCCTTCAAGCAAAGACTGATGTTAAACATACCTGAGCATGACATTGAGGATGAGCATATCAGGAAACAAATGAAAGAACTTACTTTTTCTTACACAACCCACCACATTTGATACCACCATCACCACATTTAATTCTGCAAGGTACCGAAGAGCTTTCTTGTATCTCAGTTATAAGTGAACTCCAAAGAAGGAGGGGAAAAAACATAAAACTATGAAAAACTTTTAATCTTCCTAATTGGTAACCCTAAGCATGGCTTGCATGGTAATTTTTTTCCTTACAACTGTGAAAAATCTCGGAGGCTGTGAAGTATTCTCCATACCTGCATCCTGATGACCTTAAACAAAAGGTACAAGCCACTTACAGTTTGTACTGAATTTACAAGAGTATATAGAAAAGGAGTTAGTATGGAATAGCTTACATGCAAGAAGTTCTCAACCGAATTTACTCCTGATGAGCTCCTGCAGATATTTCAAATGCAGCCTTTTTCTTCTTGATGCCCAACCAAAAGGAATGGTGACATTCAATATACAGAATCATGGAATGGTTTGGGTTGGAAGGGACCTTAAAGATCACCTAGTTGCAAGCCCCTGCCATGGGCACCTCCCACTAAGACCAGATCCTTAGCTCACAGACAGCACAGCAAAAGAAACAGGAAGGCTAAGGTTTTAAACAGAAAAAATAGAACGACGTTATCATCTCGGACTGTTTCAACCTCTCAATCATTGGTATTTACTGCTAG
>JAVSBS010010304.1:15562-26330 GCA_033124195.1 Coracias cyanogaster
AAATCGCTTACCTCTATCTACACAAATTATCAATCCCAAACAACTTTTTTACTTACAAGGATTATAAAACTCAAGGGACAAAAAAAATTACTGAAGTAATTTTTCAGAGAGTTTGTAATAGATTTAATTACCATTTACACCATTGAAGATTACATTTTGAAACCTGAACTACTGTTTTTTTTTCTTTTTACCACGATCATTTACCTTTTCCTCAAAATTACTTCAGTAAAACAAAACTGTGATAATGTGAGAAAGCTAAGAAACTGTACTCCATTTTAGACTGCTTCTCTAAAGCACTCACTTCCACAAGCCATTGCAGAATGTTGGCTGAGTAGAAAATCCACAATATATTTCTCCTGTAGCGAACACAATGGAAGAGATCTGTGTTGCAGAAATGGCAGGAAGCACCTAACCGGTGTTAAACACTACGAAGGACTTACTGCTCCGGCAGGCAATTTTCTCTGCATGAATATAATGTGATTACAATGGGAGCTGCTGTAGGCTGATGAGCTTCTATTCAGTGTTTTTTATGGTATGAAACTAAGGAAAGTGTTCAGCATCTCCCCCTGCACGTTCAAGCAGATGGTGCTGTGGTGAGCCGGTGCCCTGCCACGATACGCTGCACAATCTGCGCGCTGCAGCAGCACAAAAAGCCCAGAGGTCTCTTCTGTATGTTGATGACATTTAAGATAGACCAGCAGAAACTCCAACAAGGCAAATTGGTTTTTGCTGAAGGCATTTAATTAATGGGATTTGAAATATATATTACCAGAGCCAGCAGAGATTTATAACAACCATAGTTTTCTGCTATGAACAAGATCTCTCAGTGTTTGTTGTTGTTGTTGGGGGTGCCTCATAAAGGTCATCAGCAAAAATCAAACATGGTTGTTTGAAGATAGTCCTTTTATTCATGACACAAACTGCATTCAGCAAATTCTGACTGAAGCAAAACAACTAGATAAAAAACTAGGTTATTTTGCTATAGAGAGTAAGATACTCAAAGCTTTGAGATGCCACTTACTTGAATTTGATATAGGAATAGAGTCTCCGTTCACATTTATTCTTCGATATTTATTAATCCATTCCATTATTTATATCAGCAGGTATTGACTGTTGCAGTTAGGACTAAGTATCTTTAAATACTAGTAGCATAGTATTACCATAGCTTTCAAATTTAGAAATTAAACTGCTTTTGACTAGGGGATATGAGACATTTAGATTTAAAAATATTTTGCTCAAACCACATCTAAGCAATCTAAATATTTATGAGATATCTAGGCAAGTGTTTTGTGATACAAACCAAGACAGTCACGAGCTAAAATTATTCTGAAGAGAATTATAACACAACAGTAATCTTCCCTCACCCCTGAACTACTCACTGGAAAAGTAACTCCCCAGCTCTGACCCATTGCTAGCGAAGGCCATTCACTGTGATAAAAATCATGCATTTTGTCAAGTGATTTTGAAGTAAACATCAGGCTCAAACAAAAACTTAGAATTGATTACAGGAACTGACTGACAGCGCAAATAGAGCACAGGGGCTCAATGCTGTGAATGGCTTCGCTGTATTGAAATCAGGAGAATGATTCCGTTTTACACAGGGGCACAAGCCGGCACAAGGGAAGCAGGTCACCCTGTCTCTGCTGGTACTCCCCTTCTTGGACTCTTCAGATCAGGACTTAACTAATTTTTAAGCCTGGCCATTGGGGCTTTAGAGCTCAGGGACAGTAAAGCCCACATCACCTCTGCAAGGCCCACATACAGAAGAGCATGATGCAGTCTTTTTGCCAAATGAGCTCCTGAAAAAGATTTTTGCTCGGGTTTTTTGTGGCTACTGTTCATTTTTGAGTTACATTTCCTCTGCCAGTCCCGGAAAAATAAAACCAGTCTTCCCTGTATTTCTTCTCTGGCCACAGAACTGAAAATCAATTGTCTACCTCTAGTTCAGTGAGAAAGTCTTATTTAATATTGAAGAACTATGTTTCCTTCTATTTCTCAAGTCAACACTCAGGCTCACTAGAGATGCATTTATTTTCTCTGTATGGAGCTTTTATTCAGTTTTTATTACAAATGCTGCGGGTGATCATTAAACACCATTTGAAGCTCTGTGCAGAGAAATTACACCAGAGCAGAGCAGGTGTTCAGACTGGCTCAACAACCACACAAAGCAAGCCAGCTCCTTACCTTTCAGACTTATCTTTCAAGGCTACTGTGCTCCCAAGAGATATTGTTATAGTAGAAAAATGAAAGAAGGATTAGTGCATCTTACAGATCTTGATTTTATCCTTGATTGTGAAGCTTGTGAAGACAGATCCATTAGCTCTTAGAAAATTACAGACGTTTGTGGTTTAATTAACAATATTACATGCAACTTGTTGCTGGGGAAATGGATATAAAAATAAGACATCTGCTCCTTAGCTTGTCCTCTTTGCAGACAGTAGTTTGGATGCAGACACCTTCCTCACTGCAAGAGCATAGCTCTGAATGTAATTACTTGCTTATGGAGTTATTACAGCAAGCTACTCTTCAGATATTAAAGCAAAAATCAGATAAATCTACATTCTAGGAATTAGTAAAACTTGTCCATGTTTTTTATCAATGAGAAAGACAGATAGTAGGACCTTGCTCTCTCAAATCTCAAAGAAGAAAAATGGCAAGTATCTGCCTACACTATCAATTAAATTTTCATATGTACCCTGCAGTTACGCCCAGGGGCAAAGCAAAGATAGAAAATTTGTCAATTAGAATATTTTTTGGTTGTGGAAGACAAATTCACCGTGAGCCAGCAACGTGCCTTTGTGTCCAACAAGGCCAATGGTATCCTGGGGTGCATTAAGAAGAGCGTGATCAGTAGGTTGAAGGAGGTTCTCCTCCCCCCACTCTGGCCTAGTGAGGCCACATCTGGAGTATTGTGTCCAGTTCTGGGCTCCCCAGTTCAAGTTCAGCTATTGGAGAGCATTCACAGAAGGGCTACAACCACGATGAGGGGACTGGAGCACTTCTCTTAAGAGGGAAGGCTGAAGAGACTTGGGCTTCTTTAGTCTGAAGAAGAGAAGACTGACAGGGGATCTTATCAATTCTTATCAACACCTAAAGGGCAGGGATGTCTATTCAGCAGTGCCTAGTGATAGGACAAGGGGCAACAGGCACAAATTAGAACACAGAAAGTTCCATCTAAACATAAGAACAAACTTCTTTAGTGTGAGGGTGACAGAGCACTGGAACAAGCTGCCCAGAATAATTGTGGAGTCTCTTTCCCTGAAGACTGGGACGCATTCTTGTGTAACCTGCCCTAGGTAAACCCACTTTGGCAGGGAGGTTGGACTAGATGATCTCCAGAGGTCCTTTCCAACCCCTACCATTCTGTCATTTTTTCCCTGTTTGTGCTAGTAAGTCTTTTCTCAGTAAGCAAAAATAGCACTAATTTCACCAGTTTGCAGTCTTTATGCTATCTAAAAGGAACTTGGAGATTCAATACAAAATTTGCTTTGCAAAGTAGGGTTTTTTAAACTTCGAAAACTCAACATGGAAGAGCACAATGACTAGCACTTTTAGGATTAAAACATCTTAACCTCAAAGAGCATTCTGTAACTGCACAGATCCACATAACACAATTGTGTGCTCACTTTCAGTTTCTAACCATTGAGCCACAGTTCCCACTTCATTTTTCAAAAAGAATCCCTTTATGAGTCCAATTGTAGCCTGTCTTCAACAGTTTTCTCTCCATTCCACGTTTCTTACCTCAGAAAGAACAGTATTTCATCCATCTCAAGCTCATAGGAACAGTGCTGATTAGAAGATGCATTGATGCACTATCTTCTCGCTCAACAAAATTTTAAAGAGATAAGAAACATTAGAACAATGACTTCTCATTCTCAAGTCTATGATTTTATTGCTATTCTTCCTGAAGAAATCTCAATAATTTATCAAAATGTACAGCACTGAGATCTTGGGGAAGAATCCACTGCATTAATCTGCAAAGACATAGGACTGTCTGAATCCTTCAGACTGCAATAATTTAGATTCTCAGTAGATAACTCCATATAGCGGCAACTACACTTGGTGGTCATGATTTCTATGCTGACTTTAGAAGAACTCTCAAATGTTTTGACTGAAGTAGGGATTGACATAGTATTAACCTAAATAGCTGATGAGAATGCAGTCTTTTATGGAGCTAGTTCAATTCTCCTGTGATTGTTTGGAGAACTGTGTTAATCTAAGGAAATTAGACCCTATACTTGAAACTTTGCAGTATGGCAGCCCCCGAGCACAGACAAGTCTTCATCCAAGTACCTCCAGGGGTTCATTCACATTAAAGGAATAGTTAGGCATGAGAGATGATGTCCTCCTTCAGCTTCAGGCAGGACTGTTGCTTAGATACAGACTGTACTTTTAACTTATTTTATTCTTCAGAGAAGATGCAGCATTGCCTTTAGCCTTGCTTATATGCTAATGCAGGTCTTCAATTGCCCCAGCATCGCACAATCTGTCCCTTAAAAGGCAAAAGCAGGTTTCATGGAAACCTTAGGGCTCATCTTCCTGATTGTTCCTATTAATTCATCATCATAATAAAAATCTCATGAGAATATAGGTATGTTGTGTGAAGCTTATTACATTCACAGCTACCGTAATGTTAACTGAGATAACAAAATTGTTTGGAAGGAATTTTGAGTATGTTTTCCTCTTAAAATGAATTCTTTGTTTCCTGATAAGCAACTGAGTAGGCAAACGACACTGCTACTGCTCTGAGATTCCTGATTATATAGTTTCCGAAAGAAGTGGGAATAAAGATCATGCCCCAGCCAAATAAAAAAATCTAAATATCCTCTTTTTTGTAATACGGTACCAGAATGAAATTGAAATAATTTGTGCAAAAACAATAGTTACTTTAATGAGAGAATCCACTTTGTCATGTTGTTAGAGGAATATACTCAAAGTCCATAAAATAGTAAAGGTATACTTGTGGCATCTTTCTGATTTCAGAGGGGTCATGGTTTCATTCTTCTATTTCAAAGATGCATACAAAAAAATAACTGTATATAATAACATCTGCGAGCACAAGTTTTCCAGAGTATATTGGAAAAATTAGTAAATATTCCACAATTATTCAGCCTTATCCTTACGTTTATTTCACAATAAACAACCATTTCGTTAGTGATATTTTTGCATATTTTCCTCTGAATTTACAGTTTTAAGAACCAATGTTTTAACTTTGGTTTTTTGGTCACAATTTGCAACATAATTTCTGCCTCCTATGGAGTATTGTATCAATCAAATGCCACAAAACTTGTGCTTCACCATAAAAATAAATATTAGAAATACAATTGGTTCAAAGACTAATACACACACATGGAAATTATGCTTACATAAAACACTTGTAAGAAGACCTTATGCCATGATGTTAAAATGCCCCTTTGTTACAAAAGAAAAAAAGAACAAGATGAGGTGGCTACAGCCTACGTTGTTAGCTCCTGCTCAACATCACAAATATGATGGTTGATTTGTAAAAACATGTAGACAAAAAAGCTTGAAGTCATCAGAGTAGTGTAAAACTCATATGTAATGTGTCAAAGTGAATCTTCCCCTTCAAAACAGGGTGACTTTATCACAGCACCCCATCTTGACCTCTGCAAATCCCACATCATCCCTGGAAATCATCTAGAATAATGGTAGCTAGCATTCACATAGACTATGTTAGTGCCTGTGCTAAAACCAAACGTTATCAGTGACCACAAGACCACGCCTGTAGTAAACTAATGGCAGCACTTTTCCAGGACTGCCATTAGAAGCACAGAAAGGTCTCAGCATCAAAAGTTAAAAACCACATTGTCTAGAACAGGTTTACTGTGCCATACTACACACTATTTTTTTGTATGAAAAGATACGTGGGCAAAAAACCCTCAGAATTTTAAGAGAATATTTAAAAAGGGATCAAGACAATCCTGTTCACATTTACACCAAAAGCTCTGGATGAGCAATCTCACTTTTTACTCAGTCACACAGTTCTGGACTGTGGCAGCTTTACTATCATGTTGTTCAATATATGATCAGTGACTCTATGATGCATACGCCAAGAGTTCATGGGTATTTTCCAGCCCTCTATCTCAACTCAGAGCCTAACAACCGCTATATTCTTTTTTCCTAAACATATGGATTTTGCTAAACTTAGTTTTAATTTTGCAGACATAAAAGGGAACAAATTTGTCAACATAATCTGGCTATACAATAATTCTCCGGACATTCTAATTTTCCTTTAGAAACATACTTTTTTTGAGCCTGAAACGTGATTTTTCCTAAGGTAACACCTAAATCCACTTTCTCTACCAAAGTCAGATTACACAACAGAAGATTAATACCAAGAAAATGAAATCACCCTTTGAATAAGGGGAATTTCCTTTTAAGGAAAAGGAGTCTTGAGATTAAATAACTTGTCAGCAGCCGTTAAAAATACTGACAGAGTATAAACATCTGGAAATTATTAATATCTAAAGGTCATTTCCTTACTGTAACGGTAATGTTAATGTTAATTTTAAAAGGAATTTAAAATACCAGAAAGTCAAGAGTTCAGAAATCAGAAAGTGTCAGAATTATATTCTATAACTTGTATGACTGTAATAATAATAGCTCCCTACTATATTTTTTTCACCCAGGATTCCAGACAGTGATCTTGAGTTGAGTATGCATTATACTGGTCCGGAATAACTGGCTATCACATACCAAATACAACATTATGTTATCATTTGTATTCATTCATGCAGTGCCTAAGAATCAACATTATGGGTCAAAATCCCTATGATATGTTCGATGTAAATATACACTACCAACAACAAAAATATTTCTGAGCTCATAAAATTCAATATTTTGATTTCATTTTCATTATGTGTCTATACCACTAGCAACAACACTCCATACAACTAGCAAGAAGACAGCTGTATAAGACAAATATTTTAATATCTTAAAAGCCTGACTCTTTGCTTTCCTTGTGTGACAAATACTTAAACATTAGTAACAAACAAACAAGTTATTAAAGCTGCAAATGTTACCTTAAGGATGTTAAAAAAAAATTACATTTGTTACAAATGTCTGTCTTAAAAGGCTCTTTGAACCTTGGAACAGTGGTGTTCCTTCCAAAGAAGTTGATACACGTCAGTCATCTAAAGTGTTTAACCTGAAAACTTCCCTTGCTTTAAAATGCCAGTTTCCCATAATTGTTTCTGTGGCAGTAGAATCCAACAAATGGAATGTTTACTCATCAAGTCCAGCCTTTCAGCGTCTCACTTTTTCTGAAGTGCTCTTTTGACAAACCGCGATTCAATCATTTTGACATTTCTCTAAAATCTAGGAAAAATACAGCCCGCACAGACCTTCTAAATGCTTTTAAATTCACTCCTATTTCTGCAAGAATTCAAAATTGCATGTTTCCAATCACACTTATACCAATCTTAGCAATATTTACAGTAATCACGTCCATAAACCACGACTTTATCTATTCTGGTGTCATTAATAGTTGCACTGTCAGCTAAGGAGAATTTTAATTGGTGTTAATTCGATATATGGCAGAATGGCAAAAGCTGACAGAACTGAAGGAGACAGAATACCAGAACAATTCTAAAAGATGAAGTGTTGCTGGGGCGTTTTCTTGAGATTCCTGACAGGACTGAGCAAACTCACATGGTTTCTACTTCAAAGATCTTGATGTATATCCTCAGTGTTGCAAAAAGAGCACCCGTGTTCACTGTTGCACAAGTGACATTTAATTACTTGCATTACACTAGGTGAAGGAGGTATGTGAGTTTTCTTATTGTAAAAATAATGGTAGCATACTTATGTACCTCAGAAGAATATTCTGAGGTGGGGTTTGTTTGGTTTTTTGTTGTTTTTTTAAAAATACGTCATAATTGGTAGGACAAATTCAGACCAAACTGCAGTAAGTGGAGACTTGGAGCAACCTGGTCAAGCAGAAGATGTCTTTCACCATGGCAGAGGGTTAGAACTGGATGATCTTTAAGGTCCCTTCCAATCCAAACCATTCCATGATCTTCCCTTCACCTTGACTGTTACCTCAGCAAGTGCTACCTGCAGACATGGTTCTATAGTTATGTCATATTACATCCTGAGGAAAATAGTGAAAACCAAATATATCACTGTTTCCAAAGATAAGTATGATTGTGTTTGAATGAGGGCTGAATAATCTCTCTGCAACATTCTCACTGACATCCCATCTGACTCCATCTTCTGAATTATGTGATTATTCTGCCCCAGTGATTCTCTAGGAGCGGACTACACAAAGTCCAGAACAATTTTCATTACAAAGATAAAGAAGTAAATATGACCCACTCTTGCAGTCTTCAAAAGGTAAGAAATAACAGAGGTAAGAGCTCATTAAGGCAGTGGCTGCAATTGCAATGAGGTGAATTTATTTGTAGCGTTTTATTCCGTGCACTCTATTTCTGCATAGGCAATCATGTGCAGTACCCTTGGTAGACAGACGGTTAGCATTCAAATTTGTAAATTCAGGAAATGACTCAGAGGATATTCTCTTAGGATTTATTTCCAGACTGGGGAGAAACAGCTTGACTCTGCAGCATCATAGAAGATAAGGCTATGAAGACAGAAGATGGGGCTGTCATTGAGAATGAAGTGCATGTTGCAAAATGCCTCTATCCTCTGCCTTTAAGAAGTAAATCATTCTGCTGCTTCCATGTATTTAAAACACAACTCACCTATCACAATAACCACGAACTCTTAAAGGTTACAATTTGTCATCGGCGAGCACTGAACTACAAATACAATTATTATTCCTTAGCTCTCAGTGCCTACAGACCAGCATGACTGTACAGATTGGTGGGAGACAGGGGGAAGGGGAAAGGAAGAGAAGCAGAATAAGCCACCGCAGTTATAATGAAGAATTACAGGCACTCTCAGTGAATTAAATGCCAAATGTGTCAAGTTCTAGAGGAAGAAACTCTGCTCTGTTCCCCGTTCTGTTGCACTGAACTAATTACCATCAACTCTTGATGGGAGATGCAAGATACCTAACAAATTCTGGAAACTCATTTTCTCTTACACTATAAAACTGCTAAACTGTTGAATCCGCCAATGCTAGCAAGTTATAATTGTCATCCAAATGGAAGGCTGATATTGGTCTCTTCCTGTTTATGGCACATGTAATAGGTCTTAAGAATTCTGGTAAGGCTCTGCTCTGCTTAATGAAGAGATGCTCTGATTTAGAGTTGCTCTGCCTCAAGACAGGGACTTCTGGCAGGATGCTTTCAGTCAAAATAATTGCCCTGTAATCAGATCATTAATTATGTTTTCATGTAATGACATTTATTAAAAACTCAAAAAACACGCTAATTTGCTCAAATAAAAATGAATAGGATTTCTTAATTGGCTGTGGCTTTATTAGTTTAATTACCACACTAAATCTGTCTCAAGCTGATATATATCCACACAGGAGAAAGTGTTCCCCATTTTACAAAAACAAGTTTGTTTTCAGTTCTACAGAACCCTGCTAGGGATTTATAATAAAGTATTGATGAACAGGCTTCTAAAGCAACGTTGCATTTCAATTCAAGTAACAACAAAAGCTAGCAGTTTTGCGTTCAGATACTTTGGCAAGTAAATAGGTGGGGTTGAAGAAAGCAGAAGCCCTAAAGAACAAGCAACATCTCATCAGTCACTTGCCCCACCCCAGTAAACAAACATTCTGTTAACAACAGGTCTTAGTCTAGCAGTATCAACTGGGAAAAGCCCATCAGAAAAAAAAATGCACAAATGTGTGCTATAGCCTAACAGACTGATGCTTCAAACTTTCTCTTCTATCTTACGCTCAAATAAAATTTTGTACAAATGTTTAGCCGAAGCTATTTTGTGATAGCTCATATTAATATTAACCTAGTTACAGTAATTTGAATATACAGGTATCCTTGTTCTCACCACCCAAGAGAAGACTATTTTCAAAGTTAAATACAACCAGGTGGGATATGAATATATGCTGGGTTTCTGTATATTGTGAGCAAATCCTCCAAAGCAGGTTTTTTTTTTCCCTTCCTGAAAAATCCACATGCAAAAAGCATGACATAGAAATGTCTACTGTTTACCCTTTTTGGCAATGAATTCCAGTATTCATTAATGTAGCCATATGATCTCCATTAACTACAACAGAGAACCATCAGGCATGGGACAGGACTAGAAATCACAAAATCCTTGAATTAACCAGCCATCTGAAAAGCAAACACTAAAGTGATGAGCAGCCTCCAGACCTTCTGTAACCAGATGTTTTGCAGGTGAGCAATGCACGTGTCCACAGCAATGGAACACGCAAACTGAACACTGCTACCAAACCATGTAACAAGTTATGAATCTGGCAATAAAACTGAACTCTCCTCCCAGGGGAGATTTTATCAACTGTCCTTTTCAGGAGAAATAGCACTAACGGAAACACAAGGTGGTATCCTTAGGTAACTCTTATGGTTAAGAGGTGAAGCCCTTCAACAACTGACAAGAATCACATGAGAAAAATTGTAAGATGAACTTATTAATTTTACACTGATCATCTACTCACACTATTTATTATCAATGATAACTAAATGCACCAGAACTTCAAAGATCTACTACAAATCAGATGAAAGAGAAACATTTCATAGAGTCATAGAATCATAAAATGTTAGGGGTTGGAAGGGACCTCTGGAGATCATCAAGTCCAACTCCCCTGCCAGAGCAGGACCATAGAATCTAGGGCAGGTTACACAGGAACGCATCCAGA
>JAVSBS010010305.1:0-18510 GCA_033124195.1 Coracias cyanogaster
TAAGAAAAAAAAAACCAAAAATTTAAAACCCAAGGAAGATAGAAGGGGTCGTCACAACAAATTTAGATTGGAGAGATTGGGGTCTAAACTTCTACAGTACACCTGTGTTCTATCTGCAGGAACTGGATTCACAAAAGCATCTGTACACAGCAGTAATTAAACTGTGTTTTGAGAGGATGCCATAAACACGAGGTATGAGCTGCAGCCCCCGTTGAGTCAACCATTGCTGCAGAGTGCAAGGAAAGGAGAGGTGCCCCATAGAAATCCTGTTGTTGAGAAGGGAGTGTAAGGAGAGGCTTGATGAGGATTGACATCGCCTGTTAGAACCTGCGCATCTAATGGCTTGACACTGTTGGAAGTTCCATACTCTTCTTTTCTCCCTGTGATGCTTCTGGTGTCTGTGGATGGGTGTGCTCCGGTGGTCTGGCGTCTTGGCTTGCGCTTCTTTGCTGTGTTCTCCCTGCTCCACCACCCCATCCCTTTCAGGGCAATTAGGTTGGCTTTGTCATAATAGCGGTAAGTTCTGTTACTAACGGCAGGGGGTTCTGAGGAAGAGAAGAGCAGAGAGACCTGGCAGCTCTCTTGCGCTGGTGTGGCCGGGGCGCCCACAGCAGATTTCAGCGCGGCAGAACCGGAACTGGAAGCGGCGCTCGGCCCGCCAGGAGCAGCGCCGCCGCCCCCTGGGAGCGCCCCTTGGCGAGCGCGGCAGGCAAGGGCGTCTCAGGGCAGGCGGCGCCGTGCGGCAGCTGCCCCGCCCTGCCTGCTGGTGGCCGCAGAAGGGGGACACGGGGCCATGGCCCGTCAGCGCCGGGTGGCCCGTTACCGGAAACGGTCACGAGGCCACCCAGCATCAGAGGAGCCCAGGCGGAGATGGAGAGCTGGCTTTGCGGACACCACTGACAAAGAGGCACCTTGGACCCTGGCTACCCAAAAAAGCAGAACTCTGCATCCTCCTCCACCCTCTGACAGAACTACAGAATTGCCTACATTGGAAGACCTTCAAGATCATCAAGTCCAATCATTAACCTAACACTCACAAGGCCTCGACTAAACCGCATCCCTAAGCACTGGGTCTGCCTGACTCCTAAATACCCCCAGGGATGGGGACTCCACCACTGCCCTGGGCAACTGGTTCCAGTGCTTGCTAGCCCTTTACGAAATCCTGCCGAATATCTAATCTAAACTTCCCTTGGTGCAACCCATTTCCTCTTGTCCTGTCACTGGTTACTGGGTTGAACAGAGCAATCCCCACCTATCTGCAACCTTCTTTCAGGTGGCTGTAGAGAGCAAGAAGGTCTCCCCTCAGCCTCCTTTTCTCCAGGCTAAACAACCCTTGTTTCCTCAGCCACTCCTCCTACAACATGTGCTCTGCATCCTCAACCAGCTCTGTTGCCCTTCTTTGGACGTACTCTAGTGCCTCAACATCCTTCTTGTGGTGAGGGGCCCAAAACTGAGCACAGTACTCAAGATGTGGCTTCACCAGCGCCAAGTACAGGGGTAAAATCACTTCCCTGGTCCTACTGGCCACACCAAACATCGCTAGCAAAAACAGGTATGAAGCCTTAACACCGATAGACACGCATGAGCAAGCGCTCCATGGAGAATCTTGACCAAAAAGACACAGTGGTTATCATAAACAGAAACAACAGATGCTCGTAGTGGGAGACTGTCTGTTAAAAGGCAGCGAGACACCCATCTGCCAACCCAACAGACAGTCATGAGACTATAAAGCCCTGGGGGTGCAGGTGAAAAACACTGGGGCCCAAGTCCCCTTTTTTCCCGTCTTACCAGATAGAGGAAGGGGGGCAGCCAGATCTAGACAAACAGCAAATACTAATTCCTGGCTACGTGGCTGGTGTTGTCGTGATGGTTTTGGGTTTTATGACAACAGGACATACTTTGATGACTGTAACCTGCTAGGGAGGGATGGTGTACACTTGTCTCGAAGAGGCAAAGGTATCTTTGGCAGCAGGCTGGCCAACTCAGTCAGGAGGGCTTTAAACTGAAGGACTCAGGCAGTGGGGCCCAAAAAGGTAATGCTTATGCCACTGCATCCAACTGGGGAATAAGCCAGGCCAATCAGTACAGCAGCACATGGTCTCTCCAGGATGAGAGCCAGGAGGCCAACCACCTCAAGGCTGGGTATGCCTATGGTGGTTCCTCTTACTCCAGGCAAAGGTTACCTTCTTGCTTGCTTTAGTCTCTGAAATGCCTGCACCCCAATGCAGGCAGCATGGGCAATAAGCAGGGGGCACTAGAGGTCTGGGTGCAGTCACAGGACCGTGATCTCACTGCAGTCATGGTGGAATAGCTCACGTGATTGTAATGCTGTCGTGGATGGCTGTGTAATTTTTAGGAAAGATAGACCAGCAAGGTGAGGTTGTGGAGTTGCTCTTTATGTGAGAGAGCAACTGGGATGTATGAAGCTCTGCCTGTGGGGTGTGAAGAACATGTTGAAAGCTTATGGGTAAGAACTAAGGGACAGGCCAACCTGGGTGACACTCTGGTGGGAGTTGTCTGCAGATCACCAGACAATGAAGAGGAAGTTGGTGAGGCCTTCTACAGACAGCTGAAAGGAGCCTCAAGATCCCATGCCCTGGTGCTCATGGGTGACTTCAGTCACCTTCATATGTGCTGGAAAGGCCACACAGCAAGGCACACACAGTTCAGGAGGTGTTTTGCTAATTACCCAGCCCAGCACAAAGAACGCCACCATTACTATGAGGCAGATGCATAAGCAGATATAGATTTTATTATCTATCACCATCGGGTCCAGAAATGGTATTACATGGCCAGTAACAGAAGAGAGAAACCGCGAGTGATATAACGAAAGGAAAAGTGAACTTAACTACAAACTTAGAAGGGAAGAGGAACCAGGCAATCACCTCAACAATCGAGGGGGAGACCAACCGTACCCCAAATATCTCCATAGCCACGCACAAGCCATTCCGGCAAATACCCGAGAGGTGTACCAGCAGTATGTGATACATTCCACAGAGGTACCTGGCCAAACTACGACAGCCACCAAAAGGATAATCAATCAAATCTATTACCAGTATTACCCTTGTCCCATCTGATGTACTTGTTCTGTCCCGCCGTTGCTGGGGAATCCTGGCTGCAGTGAGCAGTCGAGGGGGGCCTCGGAAAAACCCTGCGTGGTGCGTCCACCTGCAGGTCGGCTTCTCCTCAGTTCGCTACAAGCAGGACCAACTTTTATACTGTTGGATAAACAATTCAGGTTGCACAGGCAATCCTCAAAAATAACTTCAAAAGCAGGACACCTGCTGTTTGTTCCTCCTTATTGGGTTCCATCCAAAGTTGGCCAAGCCCAGGAAGAAACTCAAAGAGGAGGAGGCACCTCTATCTGTTTTCATCTATTCTCACTGCTAATCAACTAATTTCTCAGCAGAGAAAAATCCTCTGCTGGTTTCAGTCATACTGTCTGATTGTGAGATTCATCCATATGTCAACTTTAATTCAGGGCGTATTGTTCAGGCCCTAGCACTTCAACTTAGAGGTTCATCTTGGACGCACTCATGTGGAAAGTGCAGGACAATAGGGAGATCAGGCCCAGCCAGCATGGGTTCATGAAGGACAGATCCAGTTTGACCAGCCTGCCTGATCTCCTTCTATGACCAGGTGACCCACCTGGTGGATGAGGGCAAGGCGGTTGTTGTTGTCTACCTGTTCTTCAGTAAGGTATTTGACATCATCTCCCACAACATCCTGTTGAACAAGCTGGCAGCTCACAGCATAGGCAGATAGACTTTTCGGTGAGTTAAAAACTGGCTGCATGGCTGAGCCCAGAGGGTTGTGGAGAATGGAGCTAAATCCAGATGGTGGCCAGTCACAAGCAGGGTCCCCCAGGGCTCGGTTCTGAGGCCGGTCTTGTTTAATATCTTTATCAATGACCTGGATGAGAAGATTGAGTGCTCCCTCAGTAAATTTGCAGATGACATGAAATTAAGCAGGAATGTTGGTCTGCTTGAGGGTAGGAAGGCTCTGCAAAGGGATCTGGACAGGCTGGATAGATGGGCTGAGGCCAGCTGTATGAGGTTTAACAAAGCCAAGTGCCAGGTCATGCACTTTGGTCATAACAACCCCCGGCAATGCTACAGGCTTGGGGAGGAGTGGCTGGAAAGCTGCCTGGTGGAAAAGGACCTGGGGATGCTGGTGGACAGTCTGCTGAACACGAGCCAGCAGTGTGCCCAGATGGCCAAGAAGGCCAATGGCATCCTGGCCTGTATTAGCAATGGTGTGAGCAGCAGGAGTAGGGAGGTGATTGTGCCCCTGTACTCAGCGCTCCTGAGACCACACCTTGAGTACTGTGTCCAGTTTTGGGCCCCAGAGGACAAGAAGGCCATTCAGGTGCTGGAGCGGGTGCCTGAGAAGGGCAACAAAGCTGGTGAGGTATCTGGAGAATATCATATGAGGAGTACCTGAGGGATCTGGGATTGTTTATTCTGGAGAAGAGGAGGCTGGGGGGACACCCCATTGCTTTCTACAACTACCTAAAAGCAGGTTGTAGGGAGACTGGTGCTAGTCTCTTCTCCAAGGTAACTAATGATAGAATGAGAGGAAACAGTCTCAAGTTGTGCCAGGGAAGGTTTAGATTGGATATCAGGAGGAAGTTCTTTACTGAAAGAGTGATTAGCCATAGGAACAGGCTGCCCAGGGAAGTGGTGGAGTCACCATTCCTGGAGGTGTTCAGAAAATGGGTAGATGCGGTGCTTTGAGACATGGTCTAATGGGTTAGGGAGATGTTCAAAGAAGGTTGGACTAGATGATCCTAGAGGTCTTTCCCAACCTAACTGATTCTACGATTCTATTATTCTATGTATACATGTAAGATTATAATGTAAACTTTTTGAGAAGGAAAACATACATCCAATATTTTAACAACTAAATAGGAGAAAGAAGCTTAAGAGGTAACAGTTTAAGAAATGTATAGTCTTCTAAAATGGGGACTACAAAAATGTGTAGTTAGGGATACACTTTCATATATATTTGAAAAGTCATACTGTTCCCTTTCCTGCAGAAGAATAGTATGACTTTAGACAAGGCAGTGTAGCTTCTGATTATCACTTACAATCAGGAAATAACTACTGATATTCACCTTAAGCCCAGGACTGTAAGGATCTTGCTGGATCCAGTCCCATGCTCATCACTGAAACTCTCCTTCACATATGCCCGCTACTAATCTCCCTCCACACTGGTAGTAACCCATTGTTGTGCTGGTTCAGCCATCATCATTTTATGCTGTCATCAGTTGCCTGATCACACAGGGCGATGCTGAACTCAGCAACATCCCCTCAGAAATCTTCTTTCAGACAGTCCCGCCATAGGTTCCCATGGGCCCAGCTCCCCTGCTGCCCACTGTGGTGCCAGCATCTCCTGCTGGACACAACGGACAGAGATGGCTCCCATGAAGCCAATAGGAAAAACAAAATAATCTGCTAGCTTGTGACTCATCCACAGCTCAACTCCAACTTGGGACCAATAGCTTAGGCCTCAGCACTTTGTTCATATCATCTCTGCTTCAGCCATTTCTTAATCTCCCTCTTCTCCCATTTACATCATCCTAGGTCTCTTTGTAGGGTCCTGGTGAATTAAAACACATACATAGCCCATCATTAAAAAGCAGTTCTCGAGGAACACTGTGGGATTAATTTACTATGGTATATCTTTCACAATGCAATAATATACCTGATTCCATTTATTTCCATTCTTTGATTCCTTTTTCAAAGTTTATCCCGAAGTTTAGTTTAGATAGGCAAACTACTTGCGTGACATGTTTTCTCTTTGTCACATAAAGGAACTTGCTATTCTTTAGTCAGCTTTTTTATTCAAATTGTATGGCTATAATCTTGGAGCTCTTAATATCTCATGAAGGTTTAGTTGTGTTATGTCCTTATATACAGAGAGTAAGACAATAAAAACCCCAATTAATCTTCCTCAGTTAATGTGGTAAAAGTTTTTTAAATTAAATTGATGTTATTTGGTTTTAATAAAAATAAATAAAACTACTTTTATCATTCATGAGGTAAATCTCAATTTCTTTGGGAAAAAAAAAAACTATTTGGAATACTGAATTGCCAGGCTCATAGACATACTGAGAGTCTTTAAATAGATACTCCTAATTCTGTGTCTTCATCTCTTCTGACTTGAGAAGTTTCAGTCAAACGTCTTAAAATCTGATGGATTTAGGCTTGCAGAAAGACCATTGATCTAGCAGTCAATCCTTCAAAGATTATTAAACACTGGTAGACTTGATCAAGTTTTCAGAAGGCCTTAGTGAGGTTATTTCAAACAGTGTGACTGCGCACATACAACAGCTGTTTGTGACAAACCCAATACAATAGAAAAAGCAGTACGAAGTTTTGACTGGCATCATGTTAGACTGCAGCAATTCAATAGGCATTTTCTTATTTCCTTAGGCCACAGACCTGCTGGTGTGCAAAATTTCATGAAAATACTGTATCTTTACTCATATCTCTAAGTGCTAACAAGTTTCTAGGTAACAAAGAGCAACAATGACATTTTTCATGTGTCTCAAATATTATTTGATTTAGAACAGGGTACTTCTTATGAAAATATAATAATAGCAGTAGCACAAAAATATCATATCAGCTGCCCTGAACTGGATAGTGGCTTTATGTCAAGCTGCTTTTGTGACTGTATTCCTGAAACTGTAGAAGAAATCAAGAGTCTGCTTTTTGAATACCACTGCTTTTGAACACCTCTGCTGTGTCCTGCTTTGCTCCACCTAAAGAGACATGATTTCACTTCTGACACCTTCCACAGCTGTTCTGGATTAGTTTAATCATTATTTGAACTCGGTTTATGGATAAAGATCTGAACTGCAGCCTCCTACCCATAGAGCAAATGCTCTATTCACCACAGCACAAGATATGTTGGAGTTTGTGTCCTTGGCTTCAGTTCTTTCAAACTTGTGTGTTTCCCACCACACACAGTTTTTCTGTCTGAGCAGCTAAGACTCCAAATTTGCAACTTAAACGGTTTCAACTCCTGCTGTAGACGTTGAGGAGTATTTAAGTAAACCAGAATAACACCAAGCAAAACATGCTAGACCATTAGATGCTCAGTAGGAGACCTTGGCTCATTTTCCTCAGACAGACAAGGAATTTTAGCTAGGACTCACAATACTACTGCTTGAGCCTCTAAGCTTGTCAGCTCCATCCCTGGTGAAGCTAGCCACTTTGTTCCTGTCTTCTGTTTAGCTGTGAGTTAATTAACACTTTCCATTCACAAAATGCTATTTTGGAATTTAGTTTCATAAAAAACAAAAAACTCTTTTCTAGCTAAACACAAGGACTTCCTTTTTTGTTTGTGTGTTCTGTTTCACTTCTTGGCTGCCTGATCGCTCCTAACGAATAAACCCCCAGAACAACTAACATTTTTCTTCAGTCTTTGCAGTACATACTACATCCTCATGTCTGTACACATCTGTACATTTCAGCCTACCCAGGCTGAAAAGTTATTCTGTAGATGTCACAATAAGAATCTTTCAAGGTAACTGAAAAACCTGTCTGGATTGACAACTAGGGCATAATGTGTAAGGGGTGGCTGAAGGCCACAGGGGAGCCTTGTACGATTATCATGAGATGCCTACATTTAAACAATCCAAAAGACATTGTGTATGCTTTAAACTAGGATTCAGCTCCATCTTGTAGCATATGCTGGGCACTTTCTACCTTGTTGATTTGCCTGTCACTGGTTTCCATTACTCTGTCCCTTGCCACTCCCTGTATATTTCCATTATCTTTTTATTACTCTTCCCCATAAACAACACTTCTTATCCTTCTACCAGTTTGCTGCAGAGTTCCCTAGTACTTTGCCAATGGAGATTTTTTTCTCTGTGCTTTATCCTGTTGCTGTCTCATTTGTAAATGAAAGTAGTATGCTGTTACTTACATGAGCAGCTCATGGTTACCTCTCAGTACCATAGAACTGTCTTTCTGCTAAAAGTAGAATTATAATGCCTTTGACATTTTCTCATCATGTGACTAGCAGCTCAGATTAAATCAATTTTTTTTGCTTATTCCAAGATTTTTCCTACCTTGCTTTCTTGAGTGTACCGGTTACTGTACTATGAAGGCAGTAGTTTCAGTATTCTATTCAACCCTGAATTTAATGTTTTTAGATGCAAACTATGCTTAAATTTTGCATATTTCCAATACAAAACACCTCTTAGATACAGGGTTTCAGCTCTATCTATGCCTACATCTATGTGTAATCTCACATTTTGTTAGAACAACCTTTTCTCTGAACTTAGCAGATGTTATACAGTGGCTACAGGCATCTTCCTCAGATCCAGCTTATTTGAGCTTGTTATCCCTTTCTTTAAATGACTACTCTATATCTCGCTCACACTTCACATGCAATTTCAGAAACTGCCTTTTCAACGCATTCCTGTCACACCCCTCATCTCCTAATCACAGCTGGAAAGTGGACTCTTGCCTCTGGTAGGTCTGTGGTATCAGGGTCCTCTGCCCATGCTTTACATTTTCAGACAGGTGTCATCAGACTTCTTAGAACTTTCACAGATGGGAGGATATCTCAGCAAGCATCAACAGAGCTAGCTACCTTCAGAGATGTGGTTTCAAAACCATCCGTTCCTGTGATGCCTACAAAAACATACAACAGTGAGAGGTTGTTGTGGTGCTGCTGCCAGACTGGCTATGCCTGCCGGTATTGTCTCATGGTTTCTTTGTGCTCCTTATATGTGTCTGTTCTTGCTTAGAAATGTAAGCTCTTTACAGCAGGCACCATCCCCCTGCATTCTGGAACAAACCAAGTCCTGTTCCACAGTAACCTTGTACTTATACAAATAACAATTAACATACCTGTGTCTATGTATTTTAGAGATATTCCAAAGCTTCCTCTGTCCTCATGTGGAACTGTAGCGGATTGTAATGTGTTTTCCTACTGCCAGGTAGAGGTGGTTGTGCTGGCATAAGACTACAACACTATTTAGAAGATCTCTGTTTCACCCAGGGATATAGCAATGGAATGCTATCCAGGCAATTATTTTAATTGGAGATAATCACTTGGGAAATGGATGGATGAATTAACCAATTCCAGTTAATTGGGATAATGACATTATTTATGCTGGTCACCTTTTTTTACCACCATCTGTAGGAAGCTTTCCAAATGCAAGGCCAATTTCTTCCATGATACAGATACACTGAGGCTACTGCAATTAAAGCAGGAATGAATCTGGTGCATTGTAAGTATAGAATAAATTGTCTCACTTACTTTTTTTTGGAGAAACCATGTGTGCAGCTGACCTGGGAATACTACAAATTACTCTCTTTATTCCACTGTTGCTACCCTGTCATTAGTAGTGCTGCAACAGGAGGTGTTCTTGGCACTGGTTCTAACAAATATATAACTTTTGTTTTGTTTGCATACTTATGCAGCTCATTACTATGTGAAAAACAATCTGCAGCTTAGCATTTGTTAATGGGATATGGAACAAGGAAACAGCAGATGGAGTATTGGGATACTGAATGCATAATAAGTTTGATCCTGAAAGTCCTTGTGTGATTTTTCAGCTCAAGATGGTTGTTAAATTCCACTGCAAAGCTGAGTAGAAACCATGCCTATGTTGAAGCAGTGAAGGCACAGTTCTCCACACTGAACAGATTTAAGGGTCAAGCATTGTATGCACCTGATCACCTCTTAAAGGGAAGCAAAAGACAAGATTTTGCTTTGTGATTAATTCTTTGGCTTCTACTTTTCAAAGAGGAGCTCTGAAAATAGGATGGCTTATTCTCCTTCAAGTGTTTGAAGATGACATTTGCTGTGACATTGTCCCACCTATTTCTGTCTTCAGCAGCAGAGAAATAGAGTTCTGAATGTCAAACTCTTCTCACCTGTATGTCTAATGCTGATTAGTTCATGCTGGCACAAGGTTCATCAATCTAAAGACAAGTAAGCAGGGATATAACCACTTTTTGTACTAAGATGCATCTTCATTTAATGTGTTATGGCACCTTTGCACCTCTCAGAATAAGAACTTGGGGCAAAATAATTTCTTTATAATCTGTTTATCCATCCTCACATCTGTGTCTGAATGAGTGGCTTTTCAAGTCTGATGGAATAGAACCACATCTTTTGTCTTTCAAAGATAAAGATCAGCTCATCCTCTGACACTCCTTAGATCAGGATACATTGAGCTGTGGGTACTTCTGTGACCCCAGCGTGGATTAGACATATCTGCCAGGCTGCAGTGAGCTAGCTCAGATTTTTTCTGCAGCAGAATGACTCTCTGACTCATCTAACACAGACTTGTTTAATAAATCATAACCTTTCAAACTTCTGGAAAATGGTGAGGTGTGGCAAATGAGTTAACAGGCTTAGGATCATTACAACCTAATCCTAAATAGCTGCAGTAGAGTTTACTGCAAACACTATGTGAGACAAGA
This sequence comes from Coracias cyanogaster, assembly GCA_033124195.1. Classification (NCBI taxonomy): domain Eukaryota; kingdom Metazoa; phylum Chordata; class Aves; order Coraciiformes; family Coraciidae; genus Coracias; species Coracias cyanogaster. Next base: position 10,452 of record JAVSBS010010305.1, read on the forward strand.
ACATGACAGATGAGACATCTTTGTGGTTTCAACAGCAAGTGAAAGTACTGCTCCAGCAAACTGTGATATCTCTTAGGAAAAAAATAAAACTTGGGAAATGTTAGGGTAGGCATAAATTGTGGAATCTCTCATAGGCTTTTAGTTCTTTCATTGTAGGAGCTGCCTGAATTCAATAATGGTGTCTTGTGTGACCACAGAAGGAAAACATCATTTGTGAAAAGTGGGGTTCCTTTATTTTTACACCAGCCTGAATTCACTTCTCCTGTCTCCCCAACCTCTGTGTTAACAAACAAATAACATCTAGGTCAGGAGGACCACACAACATTTACTCACATATTTGCAAACACCACGGGCCAGGAAATGCTTCCTAACACCTACTGAAATATTATGGTGTGCCACAGGAAGAAAGTAGGAGGAAGTGAGAGTATTGTCTGCATACCAGAACTTTGTCAATAAAACTCCCAGATGATGAAGCTTCAGACTACAAAAAAAAAAAAGAAATTCTGCCTCTGGAAAAATTCTTACTAATTGGGAGAAAAAATGCCTCTGGACCCCATATCTAATTATTGGTTTAAGACATACTGAGCCGGGTGAGCAGTTGTATATGTGTTGATATTTAATGCTACTAAGATTTAAGTAGAATTAAGGCCTAGTTAAGTTATAAAAGTGCTTGTAGTTTTGAAATTATTTGAAGTTATTGAAGTTTTTGTTTGTGAAGAATCCATGCATCTCAAATTAACATTTGCTTCACTGAACTAAACAAATCAAACTCATTCAGTGTGTCATAACACACTTCCAAAATAATTTCAGCATCTTTTTCCAGTTTTAGTTCATTTGAGTGTTGGTTACTAGAGGAGTCTGAAGTATTTAAGGTGAAGTTTTATCAGTACTTTTTATAGCAGTACTAATAATTTCCTAGTTTTGTTGAAAAATATCTTAAAGACGTCAAGATACAGTTGTAACAGTGACTTTAATGAGATCAGTATTTCACTCCTGCATTCATAAAAAACCTTATTTTTTACCTACCTGTGATATGTGAAGCGTATCCTTGAGCTTAATGCCAAAGCCTTTCTCCTAGGAGCATCTTGTTCCAACAAGTGAAATGAGGCATGGTTCAGATACCACAGCCAAACAGAAAACTGAATACATGCACATTTTTATTAGCTTTTCCTCCTCTCAGCTCGTGAATTTTGATGCAGCAAACATGTACATTAAAATGAAAAAAAATAATTACTGCAAAATTCAATCCAAATAAACCACACAAAAATTTTCAATCATAATTATACATTTCAAATATGATTCTATGATTGAGAAACTTATTCACAAGTAAAAGTGCTTACACAAATCACTCATGTTCTGATATTCCACAAAGTATCATTTTCATTCTGAATGCAAAGTATTGAATAAGTTAAAGTCATCTCATGTTAAACAAGACACTATGTGTTTGATTCTAGGTATAGAAATAAATAGAACTGAAATGCAAACAAAGCCCAAACTGAAAAAAAAAAAAACCAACAGGATTTCTACTATACAGGGCTTTTAAGTTTCCTAAAGCATCACTGGAATATTGTGAAATTTGTGTAAAATGCTTATATGTTTGTCTGTTTCCTCCTTGTGTAGTTTACAGAGCTTTAAGTTTTATTTAGAAAATCAGCATTTAATTTCTAGCAAAATTGGATTCCTAAAGAAGGGAGATACCTTTGTTGGGTGTTCCATCAGCCGTACAAATAAACACTGTACTTGTGGAAGGGCTGTAATGTACATCTCGTCTACACTGACTGCTGTGTTCCGCTATGCCCTGTCTCCATGGAAACATTTCAGCAGACGCGGTACCCACTGGTGACTGAACAGAGATTTTCCTATTGCTCTGCAGAAGAGGCAAAATGTAAGATGCAGTGAATATAACATCTTTCCTTGACCCTGATTCTGTAAGCATTGGCAGGACAGAGACATCAGGTCTTTCTTTTCTTTTTTTTTCTTTTTTTTTTCTTTAACCCTTAAAAACAAGCAGCAATTGGGAAAAAAAGGAGGATTGGTAGTTTTTTAACAAAAAAATATATATTAACAGAAGGATGCAAAATCTCAAAGTCAAATTCAAAGTCACAGCTCTTTTGGAGAAAAACGAGAAGCCCTCAAATCAGCTACTCATAGAGTTCAGATAAAAGTGTTTTAAATTGCAGTGGTGTGCTTGCTGAAATTAAGATTGTAAGAGAAAGAAGTAAGAATAGTTCATTCTATGAAGGGACAGTAACCTCCACTTTCATTTCAGCTGCTTTGAGCTGAATAGTTATATAGCCAAAGAAAAGTCTTTTTCCAACATTAAAGTGACAGGAGTGGGTAGTGCATTTGAGTAAAGTGTCCAATTCGAGATAGCATAGAGCTGCATCAGAAGAGTAGGAAAAAAACATCTATATCACATCAGAAAAAAATACGGGAAGAATGAAGCCAGCCAAAATAATCTCGTCTTTTGTTCCAACTTGCAGAACAAATAAGTCAGACCTAAAGCACACTAAACTTAGCCTTTAAGATGAGTCCTTTAGGGACTTCCAAGTTTGAATGAGATTAAAGTAATTAACAAGCAGGATTTTCTGCACATGCCTCTCAAAGCCCTGTGCTGATCACATGGGATGGAGCATTAATTCTTTTTCCTGTATCTTCTACTCAAATATAAAAAGCATATGCAATCACAGGAGGAATTCAAAATTTACACTGATAAGTAAGACAGGGGCAAATATCTCTGCCTTCTTTTCAGTTTCTGAATATCATTTGAATAGGAAATGATGACAAAATAAAAATTTTGACAGTGCTCTCATCCTTCTGTATAGGAAGGATATCAACATCATCTGTATTCTGATACGGATGCTAATAGTATGCCTACTGTGCTACCTTTATACATTCACTAATGCAAAATAAACTTTACTAAGTGGCAAGGACGAATCATTAGTTTGATTACCACTAGCAGTCTTCAACCTCTGCATATAAAAACCATCCTGCAATTACATTTATCAAGCATGACAGAAGATGGTTTATTTATTTTTAAAAATAATAATATTTTTGATATTATCAGGTTTGTTTACTGTAACATTAGTATTTTAGCAATTTATCATGTTTCTTCTAATTATAACAGAGATTTTGTTTAAAGTTCTTTGTTCAAATGATTTAGAGTAAAACCTGATACAGATTGCAGCTGATGTCATGTTGCTCCCATCCAAAAACTTAAAACTAGTGCTGCTGTTCTTTCCGAAGAACCCACGTGTTAGTATTTTTTCTTAGGAGACCAGAACAATATCAGACTTCCAGAACTAAAAGATTATAATGGGTGTATGATAACAAAAACTGAGTGTGCCTGTGCTCCTTCGTGAGCAGCCTTTTTTTTTTTTTTATAAAAAGCTTATTCATATCTGTTCAGAATGTTTTCTTCCCTGAACTCAACGGTTATTTAACCATTAAAATAGAAATGTCCTTTCTATAGACCAGTTGTTGATTGGTTAGAATTTACATGAAGAGCGTTAACTCATTACTCTTTGCTGACCATATTTCTTTTACATTTTCATTATTTATTCAAAGTATGTAGTTTCCTTGACAGTCACAGTCATTCAGAGAATAGGAAAGATGATTTTATATCTTATTCTTCTAAACAAAGACAATCACCAGAAGACACCAAGTTACTTACATATTTAACTGCTACTTCTTATTAAAAAACTCCAAAACTTCAAAATAACAAATAACCTTAATGTATATATGAAAAGCACCTGTTGTGTTACAGGTCAAACAGTAAGAAGCACAGCCCTGAACTTCCACTAGGACACAATATTTTAATTCTCCAATAGCAAGAAGAAAAAACTGTCTTCAGGTTAGGGCTATTTCACAAAATTAACATGTGTCCTTTTCCAAGTCTCCTAAATCCTTACAGAGGTGAGAGTCATGGAATATGAATTTTCGACAATTTCTTAGAACTGCAAAATAATGTCAAATATAAGTTTCTCCCTGTACTATGGAAAAGCTTCTACTTTTTCTATTTCTCTCATTTTTTATCTTGCTTTGTCAGCAGCTAAAACAACTCTATTTTCTACAATTATACACTGTAATTTCCAGTCTTCATCTATGTACTCATCACCTTACCTCACTTGTGTCATTTCTTTCCTGACTAAATTATTTGGAGGTCTTTCTTGAGTGCAGGATCAGATTTTTAAATTTGGAAGCCTATTCCTAATTTATTGAAAAAACAGAAGCCAAGAAGCTCTTCACTCTATTAAATCCACTTTTATTTACCTTAGATAACTACTCACAAGTCTGTAGCATTCATATTCTGTTTCAACTCAAGATAGAAAAATGTTTAAAGGCAGAATTGATTGAATAATTTCCTTAAATTTTTTTATACTGAAGTGGTTCCTCTTCTGGGGAAATGCTGTGGTATTTTCCCAAGAATTACACACGATATTTATCAGAAAGTGAAAATTCCACTACATGTACAATGTATTAAATATTTATTGGATTCCAGTGTATATGTATACATAGCAAGTATAAATAGACAGCGTCTCATATTGATCTGAAAGAAGCAGACATCAAAGATTTGAAGGTCTTCAGCAGGGCAGAGAAAGCTCTTTTCTGGCCTCTTGTTGTGCATGAAGCTATGATTTTATTGTCCTGTGGCTCTGTTTAACCACATACCACAAACACTGCTATTATTTTTTCTGTCCCTTCCAACCCCTACCATTCCATGATTCTGTGATTTGCCTTAACTCTTAATGACAAGCACTTTTTCATCTGCAAGCATTCTGCACATACAAGTTACCTGCTTTAGTGTTGTCATCAGTTTATGAGGGATTATGATAGAATTGTGAAAAAATTGTTTTGGAAAAGATGTACAAGGCATTACTGGATGATGGGAAGCTAGAATATATATAAATATTGCATATGACACTTTGAGCAATGTTGAAGTACCTAAAATAGAGATTTAAAGCCTTTTTCTAAAAGTGTATCAAACAGAAAATTATTAATTGATGCAATATGTTTCAAAGATCCTGTGGCTGAGTTTCTAGACAATGGGTAATTTAGACTGAAATAACCTGGTAGAACTCTTTTGACTTCCAGAACACCTTGGCTACATGTCTTAGGTTTCTGTAGGGTTTTCAATGTTTATCTTCTACAGTGCAGAAATACCATCTTTTCATAATTCATTCACTGCCTTTGAGCCATTGGAACATCACGAAAAACCTCAGTGTTCAAAAAGTATTTGCTAACATAGATGGGGTTTTTTACCTGCTAGAAATCTTGAATTTTATTTAACTGAAAATATTTCACTGCTATTAATTTTTCCTTTTTTTTTTTTTTTTTAATCGTCAGACCAAATATAGCTATATTCCCTGGTTTCCAACATTTTTCAATCTATGGTTCTTTTGAAATACACTGAAATTTAATTTCCTCTTCCATTTCCTATTTCAGAGTTTCTTTTGAAATGAAGTTTGCTACATTTTACCTTTTCATCTACATCCCGAGCTGAAGTAATTTAAGGCAGAATTGAGCACTATCCTAAAATAAACAAGTGTTCTTAAGATCTCTTGTTCTCAGTCTCTTTATTTCACTGAACCTGGAAGCAATCATGTCTGGAAGAGATACAGTTTAATGCATCTGTACATTTTAGTACTCAGAAATTAAAAGAAAGAAAAAAATACTTATTAAAATAGTCTTTGTTTCAGAATTGATATTGAGACATATACTGTAAATAGGCAAAGATTGTTCTGTCTGTTTTTGTAGAGTCTTTGCTCTGTTGATTAATTTCAAGAAAATTTTGGTTAAATCCCAGAACTATTTTACGGAAATTCTTTCAAGACATTATCCATACCTGTTATCTGAGCAGTTGTTGCTATTTTTTTCCTCTTCTGATCATTCACTCTGATAAGAATTTGCAGTTGAATTGATCCTAGATTGTCTAACCTTTAGCAAATGGAGCCACCTTCAGGAAGGCCTGTGGATCTGTGAATATTTGTCATTCCACATGTCCAGAGAAGCACCCTGCCATCTTCATTTATGAGAAAGATTCCAGGACTTAAAGCGGAAGAAAACAATGGACAAAGTTGCTAATCTTTAACTATATTTCAGCTTTTCATATGTCATAATTCTATATTTATATGCATTACAGGAATTTTAAAATTCCACACACTTTGTTACTCCTTATTATCCAGACTTTGCTTGTACAAGCATCAATATAAATTATTGAAGAAAATGGGACATAATAGTAGTTGTACACAAAAGGAAATTTTAAAATATACATTTTTAAATGATATGTGTTGTTTTTACAGTAAGACTTTCTATGTTCTTACAGGCAGAAATAGTGAAATGACATTCTACCTCTGCATAAATAGTATATAGAAAATATTATGTTGATGGACACACAGTTATTAATTCTTTAATAGATTAATTACTTCATACAGTCCAGCTACTGTGTTTCACAGAACAACTCAATATTTAGACAGATGTTGCCTAAAATAATAATTGCCATTAGCAATAACAGTTAGCTGTGAATGGCTTGTTCTGTCACTGAGTATGATCACTAGATAGTGACTAAGGGCTATTTATCATGTAAAAACTTTCCCTGCTCACAGTTTATTTCCTTGGAACAAATGACCACCTCACGAAAACCCTTCATATTTGTCTTTCCAAGTAAACATAATTAAAACTAGCAAAAAGATTATTTGACCAAGACAGAGCTGAGAGGTACAAATGGGAAAATATACAGTACTCTTCCTTAGCTACAAAAATGTCTTTATTTTTCTATAGCTAAAGAAAAATAACTTTTTCTTTATTTTTACCAAAAAAACAAACTGTGATTGCCTTCTTGTAACTCTAAATTTAAAAAAGAAAAACATGTACCTTCCAATAGCTTTAATCCAGTGTTGTCTGTATGCTGCAAGTTGGCACAATTTGGCATAATGTAACGAAGAACTGAAAAAGAAAAAGAAGAATGGGGGGGAAAAGGTATCTAACCACCGATACGGAAAACCAATATCTCAGTCAATGTAAATGTGGCAAACAATGGGATTAGTGAAAGACTTTACTCTGTAAACCAGAGGCCATCAACATGGTCTGATTTATTGCAACTACAGGGAAATGGAGGAAGCATTTGAGCACCATTAATTTCCTTTTACTGTGAAATTGATGGAATTAAGAGTACAGATATATGAGGGGAAATGTTGGTTTAGCACAAGGCAGACCAGGGAATAGAGAGTATATTTTTGGTTATTTCCTAGAGATTATGACCAAAAGGAATATCTAGTTGATATTCTTTACTTTTCTTTGTATTTTTGTTGTTTTATAGGGATGCTACAATGGACAAGACGTCAATGTGTTAATCCCCATAGAAAGAGAAGAAAAAGATGTTCCCTATCTCTGGATGCTTAACAACAATATGTAGCTGAAAAAAACCAAAGAATAAGTACAAGCTGAAAAACGAATGAGTCCAGTGAAATACTGAAACAGAATTACTCAGAAAAAAAAAAAAAAAAAACAAACAAAAAAAAACCAAAAAGGACAGTGACCTATGCAGTGTGTTGATTGCCTATTGCTCTATAACCTGGGCACACATTCTCTGCAGAGCTGTACTGCATGAAATCTCATACTAGGACCTTTAGCAGTCATTTCTGAGGGACATGGCCAAACTTGAAGGAAGTAATAAAAAAAAGTCAAATGTATGTACAAGATTAAAAATAATAATAAATAATAATTTTTAAAATGTCAAATACATATAACAAACAAATGTCAGCACTGTCCAACCTCTATATCAATTAAAATAATTAAAAAGAGACATAATTTCTGTAAATCTTTCTTTAATTGATCAAAGAACGACAAATAGGTCTAAAAGCAACATTTCCTTTGAGAGACAAGAGGATTTGAGGAAACAGAATAACACTAAGCAGTTGGGAACAAAAGTGCCATCAGTACCAGAATGAGAGAAGTATAACCAAAACATTTAATGAGTACTTTGCTGTTGTACAGAAATGCTCATACTGATTCAAAAGATATATAACATACCTGAAACAACTAGAAATATAAAAGCAGG
>JAVSBS010010305.1:18520-34464 GCA_033124195.1 Coracias cyanogaster
CCTTAAGTACTTCAGAAAGTTATATGACTGTACAAACACTGATCAGAAATGTGATGTCATCTCTTTGTCATGCAGTATGAAAAATATTCCAAAGCGTTATGGAGTAAAGACCTATAAGAGCCTCATCATTCTTTAAAAATGTTACAGTTCTTCCACTTCTTTCCATGTCAAATATTTCAGTTTCATTATCATTGTATGTTTCATACAGATGGATCTCTTGAAGTGGTTGTGAACTGTATTACAGGTTTTAATGACTCATTTCCATACCTGTTTCCATTACCTGAGAAAATAAGTAATAGCAAGTGTTGCACAACAGTTCCATCAACAGTGCAGACATTTCAACAAAGATCATGATGACAATTAGAACATTGATGTAATCCAATTCAGAAAGCAAGAAAAGTAAATGCATGACACTTAGCATCTCAAACATCAGACTGAAATGGACAGTGAATTAGATCATCTTGTGTGTCTGCTGGGCCTCATTAAGGATTTAGTTTTGTATTATGTTGCTTTTTAACTTTCTTCATGAGATGCACTTTCATTCTGTTGGCAGGACATGATTTTCTTATGTTATTTACAAATGAAATGTGTGAGTACCTTAGTTAACCTCTTGCTAAGTAAAGATAACTTTTCTTTCCTGATCAAGATTTCATTTCTTTTCTATCTGGAACAGAAAAAGGAGAATTCTAACTTTAGAAATTGATGCTCTAATTACTCGTAACCAAAAAAAGAAACACTAAAAGAAGATATTTTTTTTTTTCAGTTTTGACTATATTTTGTGTGCTTTCTCCTTTACATCTTCCAGTGTGCCATTAAAGGATACTCTCCGGTCTTATAATACAATTAACCAGAAGTAATTTCATACAAGACATTATTTCACAACACATAATAATAGTTATCCTGATGCTTCTTTTTGAGCAAATGTCTTGCCCATAGATGGTAACTCACTGAAGAGAAAGCACAGTCAGATTAAGGTAAAGCAGCAGCTAATGTATGAATGAGCAATGAATTGAACAGAATTCATTCAGGAAAGACCTTTGGAAAAAACAGCACGTATAATGCCATAACTTATATCACACCTTATGTTCCAAGAGAGCACATCACACATTACTGGACTCTGAACTGTTACATAAAAGACATGAACTCCCACCAGCTCTTTCTTTCATTGGAAAGTAAATCTGTGCATGCATCACACTGACCAGAGATTTAAGCCTGATTTACCAGCAGAATTCTATTCACCTACTTCACCTAGTATGGGCCAATTGATTAAGCTCTTCTGCAATATTCTCTCTAGATTTCTTTTCCACTCTACCATACTGAGATCACGGGATTGGGTCCATTAATCACACTTAAACAAATTAAAGACCTCTGAAGCTTCATAGGTTCTTTAAAATATTAGAGTACTTCCTTGTCACCCTTGCAGGCAGCTTTGCAGAGTGCTAAGTTCAGAAGGATTGTGAACAAGAGCAAACCAAGTCATTTAGTACATCTTGTACTCTGCTCTAGTGAAGGTAAATATATTTGCCAAGGTTTCTGCTGTCAGGATGCATGAAAGTATTCCATGTAAAGACAGTTTGTACTTTTCAACCCTCAGTTTTTTGCAGATGAGGTAAAGATATATTAAGAGGATTGATTTAGTGAATTTCCACCTTCCTCTTTCCCTCCACATCCCTTCTTCAAGCTCCAGAGCGTTACCATTCAAGAGCAAGTGAACAACAGTTGGCTTAAGGTAATTACTTCAGATCTGAGTCACAAAAATGTACATAAAGTCTGGAAAAGGATCTCATGGCTTCCTGGCTTCAGCTTAGATACCCACATTCTGGCCAGGATACAGTTCAGCACTAAAACATTTTTGTGCATCTGGCCCATATGTGCTTTTTGATAGATGTTCACAGTGCTTCAGCCGGAAGGCAGCTGGAATTTTGAGATGACTGATGATGTGATAAAATGAATTTTGCAGTTTAGCAGAGTAGAAATTTATCAATTTCCCACAAAAACAAATCTATAAAATTTTCTGTGTATCACTTGCAGTTGAATAGGAAATGTAAATGTTATAGAAAACCGGCTATCTTAAAATTGTATAAAAAATGCTAAATCTTAGTCCTCACGTTTTCAAAACAAAGGTAGCTGCTTATCTTGACTGTTTAGCCTGTAACTAATAAAAAGCTAGTAAGGTGAAACACAATGGGATCACGACAACAAGTAAAGCAGCATCCTCCTTTATGGATAATGAAAATTGCTTGTCCAGTTGAGAATACATGGTTCCTACCTTCTACTTCCACACCTTTCTGTCTTTGGTGCTGAGGGATTCAAGAAAGGGAAGGGGATACAGAAAACTAATTTATAAGATGCCTAATTTGATCAGACTAAATCCCTTCCTTGGTCACACTTGAAATAACTAATTAACTGATCTGTTCCTTTGTTAAATTCTTTGGGAAGATGTCATGAGAATTGCAGAGATTTGGTCTTTTAATTAAAAAAGTTTAGAAATAATGTAGCACATAGCTGTTACAGAATAATTATTTCAAATGAGGTATCTATCTGGCTTATTTTCTTCAATATATTGCTCATATTCCCTGAGTTTTTTCATCTGAGTACTTCATAAGATGGGATGTTCTTTCCTGCACTCCTACATTTGCTTTTCCTCAGCCTTAGGCACACAATGTCCTTCATTTCTCTCTCTGCATGTTTATTTACTCTATACCAATCAATCAAAGAATCAAGTAATAACATCTTTCATAAAACCCCAGAATATCAGTACAAAAGGCCACCAAAAAAATCTCACTAAACAAAATGAGTAGGTATAATTTTTCTATCTGACAACCTATTTAGCTATCTGACATTTATTAGAAGTAAAAGACCATAACAGCTAGAGAAAGCCTGAAAAAATGTAATTAAAAAAATCAAATAGAGAAAAAATAATCAAATGTAAGAAAGTAACAGGTGACCACCATCTCTGCTGAAGTCATTAGCACTTCCAAACAGGTTTTTTAACTTTGTAAGTACTCTAAAATGAAGATGAACAGGAAAATGCATCAGGTAACAAATGATTAAAACAGTCCTGAAAGATCAGCATTTTATAGTACTGTATGTTGTAGATTCTGGCAAAGAGAAAGTATATTTTAAATAGTTTTGCTTATACTTTTACCCTTAACCCTGAGTACAAAAGCAGTAACATTTCTTACCATAAACCTTATACAGTCTTGGGGCAGAGAAGGATGCTGGTGGAGATCCTGAATCAGATCTGAATTAAATTTAATAATTTTTTAAATTATTAAGCTATTTTAGGGTAGAAGAAGCTGATAAAAAGAAGCTATGTGAACTTGCAAATCAAAGCATGACAATGCCTAAAGATTGGAGGGGAAATCTCCAAAGAAAAAAAACATTAACAATCCATAAACTTCACAGAAGTGAGAGTTTTTCTGAAAAACAAGCACCAGTTAAACATTCAGTTTAACTACTGAGTTAAGTGCAGATGCATTTAATGATGTCTAATGAATGAATGGCTCTTCTCACATAAGTGACGACTACATTAAACTGTCATTGTTGTCTGACTTTTAGTCACTGTACTTTCTCTTAGAAAATGGATCAAAGTTTTTATTTAAGTCAAAGCCATTTTTATTTTCTATGGAGCATCTTACTGAGTAGTTATGAAGAGCAAGTGAAATATAGGAGAAAATCAAATGACAGACATAGCAAAATAGATATCTCATTATAAGGGCTGGAAGTAAAGTTTGTCATCATATAAGTGAAAAAAGTGAACTGTGTACTTCAAAAAGATTTCACAGAAGTTACCCAGTCAGGACATAGATGAAGTCCATCAAAAGTAGACTTTCTTATTTATATTTTCTCCTTTTTCTTTCTTTAGAGAAGGACAGAAGGTCCAGTAAAACTGATTCTTTTCTAACTACCAAATACCAAAATTTTGTTAATTTTGAAAAGAACAATTCGAAATAACACAGTCATACTGGTAATATTGTCACTAGTAGATAATTTTATCCCCATAAAGAAAAAAGTTTTCAAGTTCACAAATCTTACATGGAATAAAGTGCAGTATTTTTGTCTTCTTGAGATACAGGATTGTTTGGTATGCCCTTGCCGTTTTCAAAGTACCAGTTCTGGTATAGAAATAATATATACCCTGGTTTTATTTCACCAAATTTTTACCCGCTAACAGTAGGACGTTTAATAGCAGCTTTAATATTCAGTTTCAGTAAAGTAGGGTAAAATATCCTTTGAGGAATGGAAAACTCAAGGGAATAGTTTGTAACTATCAAATTTTCTGCCTTGCTGGAACCTGGAACTCAGCCCAGATTTATAGTGATTAATTCTCTGAATCTAAAAGTGCTTAAGTTTCACTTTAACTAAAATTAAGGATTTGCACTCTCAGTGGCACTTAGGAGCTTGTAGCTAGTTTAAAAAAAATTAAATGGGACTTAGAAGTTTAAGTGACTTTGTGAACCTGTGTGTAGGTATATAATGTAGAGATCAAGAAGGTAAAAACCCTGTCTACTTGTCTGAATGCCCCACAGCCAAAGATGCTGTGTTTATATTAGAAGACTTGGCAGACTGAAGTCCCACTACACCTTATTATTTCAAGACATTCCAGAATCTCAGTTCATTCAAGCTTTAAAGACCTGTGTTTGCCTCTATCAAAATTCCCCACTTAGACACCCCTGTGCAAGCTATCAGTGCAAAGCCCCTCAATTTGGTGAATGAAATATGAACCAAGGAGCAAAAGACCTAAATTTTAGACTCTTATCAGCAGGAGGGCCTTTGAACCCTGATCTTCTGCTTCTTGGGAAAATTCACCAGGACTACAACTAGAGAGAGGTTAATAAGAACAAAATACCTGATTCAAAGATGGTACCAAAAGAGATGGTTCTTGGTTTTTTAAGTAATGATTGAGTAGAGGAGCCTGTGGGGCAGGGAGCCTGTATTTTAACACTTCCCCTAGGAGCCAGGATACTGTCCAAACTCACCTGTTAGTCTTGTATGAGACCTTTGCAGCCCCATTGGGACACCCACACAGAGAGAAATAAAAGACACCCACCTGGGGACAGAGAGAGACTAGGCAAGGATTAGCTAAGCTTTACAAGAAAGGAGTGGTAGTACATCTTGTCTTGCAACCCTGGGTCACAATCCCTCTTTAAGGAAAAGAACCTAAGGCTTTCTCATCACCAACAACCCTTTAGTAACTGCAACTGGAGTTAACATCAGACTTTTTATTTCTCTTCAGGGATAATAAACTCACAGTTTGTACCAAAAGGTAGCCTCTAAAGATCTGAGAGATAATGTTCCTAGCTTTTCTGAAAGCCTGATAGTTGATGCTATGATAAACTCCACCTCTGTAATGGTAAAGTTGTAGATGCACAAAATCCCAGGCTGACGGGAGTCTAGATCTCACTTCTCCCACTTTTTGCAAGAGTATTCTGAACAGAGAATTTTTATATAAAAAATAGAGTCTGCTGCTGAAATTACACACACAATTATGTTCTAAGGTCATTTCAAACTGACTGACTTCATAGATGTGTTTCACTGCATCTCATTTAAGCAAGTAGTGGATTTCCAGGTGCAATCTTCCCATCTATTTGTATTCCACACCTACCTACTTAGTGTATAGATTTTATTTATCCTTTCCAACAAATATTTAACTTTGCCCACTCACTATTGAAGACTTGAAAACCTGACACAAAAAATTTAATATCAGTCCAAAAGGCAGATGTTTCATTTTCAGCAGTGGTAATACTCATTTGGGTGAGAATCTGAACTGAAAAACCTATACTATATGTGGAAACTTTCTCATATGTGACACGAGACGATGATCTTAGCTCAGTTGCTGGAAATTACACCTGCTCAAAAGTAACAAAAAAAAATTGTTTTCCCTTTCTTTGTAACTCTGGAATAAAGACCTATTAATTTTGCATGTCTCACAGAAAGATCAAGGGTGGATTGTACTTACGGGCTGCTTTTCAGCTGAGCAGATGAGACTTATGGAAAACAAAAAATCTGTAGAAGCCAACGTTTTCAGACTGGAACCGTTCACAAACTGTAAACTTCCTTCTCAACTGCCTTTGTAGTTCACGTTTGTGTTTAATCCTTTGAGGTTAAGGTGAATGCTTTTGTTTTCTTTCTTTTGACCTTTATGGTTTTAATAAATGATCTGTCATGTTCTTCTAGCCAAACACATTGCCCATGGTGTAAAGCTGTGTAGCTTGGCTTGCATGATTAAAAGTCAGGTGAGCCTAAACATGTGCTTTGTTTCTATTTGCCATACTAAAAAGTATTCATAAAGTGACAGGCTGTGTCTCACGGCAGGCGTTTCTTTCCAGTGGCTTTGCAGCGTTTGCCCTGTGCAGAGTACATGATGAAGGACATAACATCTGGGTAGCTGCAGTAGAGCTGGAAACAATGACCGTGGTTGTCTGAATAAAATTGACTTAACTAAATGGATGAAACAAATCTACTTTTTTTCTCTCTCTCTTCTGGCTGAAAACTCAGTAATATTGAGATTTCCCACAGGATGAATATGCTGATTTTGATCTATTCCAAGGTACAGCTCCAATAAGAATTCATCGCAGCAACCCAAACTGAAGTAAAGTGCATAGGTAGGCACACTGCGCATTACAACACACAAGTGAGCAAGATAAATGAATTCCAGCATCACAGGGTATTGCACATATTTGGCCAAAGCCCAGTATTCCCTAGGGACCTTGCGTACACTGTGTATTTCACAGGACAGACAACATGCCACATCTCTGGCCATCATCAATATTATCTTCTTGCAGCTATGGACAGGAGGGGAAAAGCCTCTTGAATAATGTTACCTTCTCAAGATAAGACGAGAGGGGGAAATCAAAAGCTCAGTAGGACACCCCAGCCTAGTTTAGTGCTCCTAAGTAATTATCTGAGTGCACCAATTCTTGCAGATAGAAACTAGAAACAAATGCAGAGACCTAAAAGATAGTATCTTTAATCAGTTATTAAATGAGGTGTAGCTATTTCAATATCTGAAATGCCCTTAGTGAGCATAAGAGTAAATCTACTCACAGGCAATCATGTAGCTGCAGTAACCTAAACAACAGTGAAATGGGAGCAGACTGCCAGAGACCTAGAGTAACATGTTTCCCAGGATCACTTGTGTCGTTACTGGCATCCTGGAAAGCAGTGTTTCTACTACTATAAAGGGACAATATGGACCTGTGGCTACCTCTGAACTTTGATCAGTCCACAAGCAAAATTCCATTTCCATCCCTCTGTTCTGTAATGATATAAAGACCTAGTCATTCCTTTAGCTTTGCCCCTTCCCTTCACACAGACTGCTCAGTCCTGTCATGGCTCTTGCTCTTTAAAATGGCAAAACTCAGTTTGGTCTGCAGTGCAGACCTTAAACTGCTGGTAAGCACTTTTTTTTTTTTTTATCTCAATTGAGTCTAATGGTTCTTTTATCCAATGCACAGTACTTTTATCCTTCTCTTTTTCTTTTTTTTTTTTTTTTTTTTTTTTTAAAGCATAGCAGCTTTGACAACTACGTAATAGTTGTCATTAGTGTTTAAAAGTGCTCATTACAGACTTCCTTCGGGAATTGCCAAGTTTTATTCTTACCAGTCACTTACTGACTTTAAACATTCAGTATCTTTTGATGAAAAGGGAGTCTTTGAGGTAATGAGGGAAAAAAATTCTCTCTGTCTTTCTTCGCAGCTTTCTCCAATTCATTAATACATCGTTACAACTTTTCACTTCAAATGTTTGAAATTAGTTCATTCTGCCATCAGAAATAAAAACCAAACAAAACAAAAAGTACCATGAAGGTTTCATATTACTAAACTAATATTACTAATATGATCAAGAGTTCCAGAACAGGACCTTGATTTTTAAACCAAGATCAGGAGACTTAGAAGAACCAGTTTTTTGCATGTCCCATGCTTCTCCTTCCAGTCCTTTCCGTGGCCCTTTGTTGAACTCTGCAGTTTCTCAGTATCTCTTTTGTACTCAGACAGGAGAGGATCAAGTCGGACAGTTTTCCAGGTGGAATCACATCAGTGTGAATTAAAGGGGAACAATTAAGTCCTTTGACTGTCTGTCTGCCTATTCATTTGTTAGTTCAGCTCACTACACGCTTAGCCTTTACTGCTGTAAGGAGACATTGCTGACTTAGTCCACCAGGTCCTTTTCTGCAGATTTGCCACTGAGCCAATCAGATCATGGCCTGTACCAGAGCACAGGGTTGTCCCAGCCCAGGTGCAGGACTTCACCTCTGGAACTGTTGAAATTTATGTGGTTCTTACTGGCCTTTCCTCCAGCTCACTTAGGTTCCTGTGGATGGCACCCGTGACTTCCAGTGTATCGCTTGCTCCCCCAGGAAGGAATGCTGCAAATGGCTTCTTACTTGTTTAAAAAAGACTAGGTGTTTAATATCGGGGGCAGAAGATACTGCTTGTCTTTATAGGCAGGTCTTGTCTTATGGGGTGATTAATAGGTAGCTTTATTAAATAAGTCTTTTCTTGTCTGTGATTTGTTCATGCACTGGTTTTGCAAATCAGTAGGGTCTGTTAAGAGCAGACAAATCAACAGACTTTAATACTCAGGAGTATTCCTCCCCAGTTGGCATGTTGGATGTAAGGCAGATGCTTTTCCCCACTCCCAGATGTAGGCAACTGTGATACTGAACACCTATTTCAAGGATACAAATACACCTTAGAAAGCTTTACCCAAGGACTGACCAGTCAATGCCTTTCAGTGGATGTCAGAGTAGACATTTGCAGAAATTGCTGTTGTATTTGCAGAATAAGCATAGCACTGTGCATGGAGTGTGCACGACTAGCAAAAGCTTATCAGTACAGTGGAACTGCTGAAACAAATGTTTCTATTTCTACAGTGATGGATATATGTAGTAAGTTAAAGGACCCTTATGTCTACCCTAAATGACGTACTATGTTGTACATGTTGCCTTACATTATCTGCTTACATCTCCTAGAACTGTAAAGCGTTAATTTCTGCACTATGCTTTTGTACCAATTATTTAACCCTTAACTCTTACAAACCTACTGCTTAAAATACTTTAGAAAATACAATTCTTTAAAATGAAAAAATGGGTCATTTTCATTGTTAAAGTAGCCTCAGTGAAAACAGGGACAACAGACCTTAACTTTAGCCAGGAGTTCAGTTGCTCTTTGAAATAAAATAAATAATAGTCTTTCACCTACAGGCACAGTTGAAATGACATGTCATCCCAGCTTAAATGTTATTGAATGTCTTTGAGAAGCATATGCTTTTTAACAGAGTTTTACTATTTAGATCATGTAGGCTGTATGCAATCTGTGAAGATTAAAAAGAATTTTAAAACTTGAAATCTAGAAGTCTCACTAAGCATGCAGTTTTATAATCTTTTCGATAGCACACTATTTTGTAATTTTAATTTCCCGAATAATAATTTTTTGTGATGCAACATCATTGAGCAATACTAATTATTGTTATAATTATCTGAGTATATTAGAAGTCAGTTTATATTCATATAAACATGAAAATTATTTCTAACTTTTTTTGGAGTACCATGTCCCAACATAACAGCTCAGGTAAAATTGCAAATGTCATGATACCAATCACTATTAATTAAGTAACTGTGACTCTAAAAAACTGTGATAAAATATTTGGAAAGTCATTGTGACCCTTTTGAGATTTTAAATACATGAAAACATAAGGTAATTGAAGTTTAAGCAGACAAAAAGGTAAACAAATTGTATTGCATACCAAGTAAACATGCACAAACTGCATATATGCATGCATTAGAAGTCTTGTAATATCAAAAGGAATTTTTAACAAATTCTTTAATATTTTTAACAGATACTTTTGGCAATACTTACATTTAACACCTGTTAGTCATTTTATTTTGCCATCTTTAAAAAGTTATGAGCCCAAACGGAAAACAAACAGGTAGCAAAGCTCTGCTTTTCAATAGCAACAAAACAATTATCTTTGTCACTGATTCAATGAAATTAATCTTGCAGCTTAAATTCACAAATACTCTTCCCCATAACTGAAGAGAAGTGGGACTCATGAATCTTAGTAAAACTTAGAAAATATTTTTGTTTTATTGGGTTGTTTCTGTTCATACTGATTAATTAACAAAATTTTGCTAATGGACTTTATTTGGGTTATCTGAGAAAAACCCCTAATTCTTTAGCAAAACACTTCAAAAAGAATAAACCAGGGAAATGGTTAATTAAAGGCATTAACAACGCAACGGTATTTAGATAAATAGCAAAGAGGTTTCCATATGTGAAAGTAATGTTAACATGCCATATTAACTCACTTCTTAGCCATAATGCACACATTGTTGCCTCATTCTAGCTCTTCAGGGACCATGCAACAGTGATCTAAGTACCTGACAGTGAGCAGCCTTCACAGAGTTATTTCTTAGGAATTATACAGCATAAAGTACAATCAACAATTTTATCTGTAGTGGCACTTAATAAAACACAGGTTTATTTCAAGAACCATTTTCTGCAGTACATCTTGTCAGTCATGTTAGATTATGGTTCTCCTGAAAATGTCAAACAGAAATTTGAATATGCCTGAGGCATGTCATATGCTAAAAGGTTTCCATCATGAGCCTTTCATAATAGCTGGGTTTTTTTCTTAGAACAAAATTTAACTATTACTTTAAAAATTCAAAATGCCCTTTTTAATCATGAAATTATAGTCAGCTCTGCCATAGCTGCATATGCTTTTTCCCCCTTCTGAGGATAAAAATGAACATATATTGTAAGTAATTTCCTATTTCTATGAAAATACAGTACATTTCTTGATGTGAAAGGGAGTGCAAGCATCCATTTGTATTGTCACTTCAGATTATTTCACATTCATTGACTCAATCTGATGAACTGTGGTATACAATATATCTGTGAAGATATTGCACTTATTTAACATTTTGCATGCTCTTCTCTTTCACCCAAGAAATGTATTCCTTGTATCATCATTACATCCTGACAGTACAAATAAGCCAGATGAGTTTTGGGAACTTTTTGTTCAATAACTTTACTTTTGCAGAATCTGTGCAACCTCTTGAGTATCCAGATTTTAGGAGCCAACCCTCTTGGCTAGATTTAAAAGAAAGCTCAGCTATTACCACGGCCTCCTGGAATTTCATGCTCTCACAGGCTCAGAACTAGGCTGCAGGTGCTTAGATCCAATTTATTAGAACTAGGAGAGTAAAAAACAACTCCTAGAGCATCTGGTAAAAAGTACTTAGCAATAGGCACTTCCTAACAGTGTTGCCACTCCTAGGAGTTGTGTTACCAAGACTAGCATGTGCTCCTCCAGGATCACGGATGTCCTCTCTGTACCCACTCTTTCAGTTACGGTTGATCGGGGATTTTTGCAGAGCAGCCCAGCAGCAACTCAATCAACTGGGCCAGGAAGGCCTTTTTTACTGAGCAAATATCAAAGACACAGAATTTCTGTGTTATAATTTAACATACTAATTAATCACACATTTAACTATATGTACATGATGGATCCTGAGAGCTTCAGTGTAGCTTCCTAAATGGGAATGTTATCACTTAATTCTTTGAAGCTCTTCCTTGCCTAAACTTGCTTGTTTTCTTGTTGCTTTCTAGTAGTTGACATCAACTGTTGATCTGTTATGGTGATGAGTAAATGTTACTGTTATCAATGGTGTCATATGCCTGAATTTTAAAGCAAAATCCCACGTCCAGTTCCCAGACAAGGCATTGTCCATTAATGTATCCATCGCAATTAAACTATTCCTCATTTTCCCCTCCTTTTTGCCTTACCTTGTTGCCCTTGATACCACTTCCACAACTCAACTGCAGCTGAGCTTTGGCTTTGATTGGGGCATTCATGCTTGAGTGGATTTAAATGTAAACTTCTGCTTAAATGAAAAAAGAATGAAAAATTAACAGTGCATTGAACAGAGTCCTACAGCCATAAGTGGTTCTACAAAGAGTCTGCAAATATACATCAACTCAATTTCTTATACACACTCACACCTGCACTAATCATGTGAGCATCAGCTGAGGCACTTCAACCTAGTGTTGGGTCTATCCTCCAGCACAGTTCTACTGCCCAAAGGTGGTCCTCAAGTGCTTACATTCCAGGATTGCTACAAGGCAGTGCCTTGGCTGTTTCCTATTTCATCTCTAAGGGAAACTTAACTCCTTTACCTAAAGTCGTTCTGTGTCTGGCGTTCCTGATTCCATCCAGTTTAGCACATTCTGTACTTGGGCCTTTTGCCCTCCATGCCACATGGTTCCTTGGTCACAAATTACAACTGCTGAGCAGTTATAATTTTAATTTGCCCTTCACTTCTTAACAACTCCTCTCCAGCCTTCTATATCCTGGAGAAGAGACATCTGCTGAGAAGGGTCTTAATGTCAGCCTTCTAATACCTGTAAGAACGTTATCAGGCAGATGAAGCCAGGCTCTTCACAGCAGTGCATCATGGAACGATGAATAAAAATGGCTATAAATTGGAACAAGACAGGTTCAAACTGGATATAAGGAAAAGCCCATGAGGTCAGTCAAGCAATGAAACAGGTTGCCCAGAGAGGTTGTTCAGTCTCCATCCTTGGAGGTTTTCAAGATGACAGGAAAAAACTCGAGCAACCTGGTCTGACTGTGCTGTGAGCAGGAGGTTGGACTAGAGACCTCCAGTGGTCCCCTTCAATATGAAATACGCTATGATGCCATGATCCTAATATGTAAAAATAGAGATAGCATATATAGATGATCTATATTTCTGGTCTTTCAGAATACAGGAGAATCCCAAGCCTGGGATATTTGTTCCAGGGTGTGGCAGCAGACTCCCAAAGGACTTATTTATATCTCAGGTATATATTTCGAAACATAGTATATCCTCAAAATCTTGAAAGGAAACCCTGCTTTTCATTCACCGTCTTCCTTTTTTAAAAAATTATTATTACCCAATGTCCACTTTTGACCTAAAGTTTTGCTTCTTCTAGAGGAATACTGTACCTGCTCTTACACTCTTTCCAGGCTTTCTGTTTCTGCTACAGAAATTTATAAGAAAAACAAACAAACAACAAAACAATCAGAATCTTTTAATCCCTGAACATTTAACTAGTAAAAACAAGTAAGATCCTTATGTATGCCTCCTATTAAAGAAGTGCTTAAAGTTCTTCAAACACTCTACATTTAGTTTGGTCTTTCAGAGGAGTTTTATGAAGATAAAATCTACACTATTGACAATGTTAATGAATTTTCTTAATATCTTGCTTAAATACTCCCCCCTGAGTAATTAGAAAATAGCCAGTGACTGCTCTGATCTAGAAATAAATCCAGCAGCTGCTGACAAGGAGGAAAGAGGATACATTGGAAAGACTGAAAGTGGTGTGCACTCTCTAAAGCCTCAAAAGTGACAAAATATTGTGTAAGCCTATAAAGACCTTTTTAATGACAGCCATTTTATATATCTTCATGATATTTAACCAGTTTATTTATCTTTTGGTTGTACAGAGAACTGTAATGATCCTCTACTCTGCACAAACAGCATTCCTTCTTTTCCTATTACAATACAAAATCCAGCCCCTTCGTCACAGTATTTCTGTGCTTTATGTACCTGTGGTTTTCTTTTTCTTCCTCTTTCACATCACTGCAACAAATAGCATGAAGGCTAGTCTTAATTTTTGTGCATCTCAGCATGAAAACCAGTCTTTATTTTCTTTATGTTTTTCACTCAGAATGAACTTATTTTAGTGACACTTATTTTCTCATGCTTTATTCGTGAAGAAAACTATCTGTCTTAAAACTGAAGTGCGTCTTGGTCACAGTTCTGATGCTAAAATCAAGAGCTTAAAAAAGAGACAGTCTTTTGGTAGAAAGATTAAATTTGCAGGGTCAGCCTGAATGAAGGTCAGGAAAACTATGTTGTGTAACTGTTCAAGTTATGAGATGGTACAAGTCTCACCATACCAGGGTTGGGGGGCGGGGCCGGGGGGGGGGGTGGGGGTGTTGTAGCAATAAGAATATAATGTAAAGGGCAAAAACCATTTAGTTAGAGAGGCAAATATCCAAGGAGTCTCCTGTCCAAAGTCTAATTATGAGCATGGAAAGACTAACTTTATCTTAAAAATAAAATGAAACAATGGATTATGCCCATTATTATAGCATTTGAACATGCTACTGCAGGAAAAGAAGACAAGAGAGTAAAAGATGCCACTTAAGGTCCTGTATTTCAAAAATCTTTGCTACAAATATGTATCTAAGCCAGGGGGCTGGGGAGGTGGGAGGCACACAAAGGTACTCTTGATGCCCTGGAAGAAAAAGGTGATAACATGCGGTATGACTGAAATGTATTTGGAAAACAATTTGGATTTAAGATGACTGACTCATTTTCACAAAGCAATCTAAGCTCAGTGTACATAGACATAAAAACAAATATTCATATTTATTCTTCCCTTGGTGGAAATGAAAAATGCAAAACATTCTTAACAGTTACTATCTTTTAAGTTTTTAGTATCTCAGCAAGACTGTTAATTAAGCAGAGAGATCAAAATATTGATCAGTAATGTCTCTGTTTTCATTTTGTTCTTTCTCAGATAATTACTGCATATTCATTTCTTAAAGCTTCCCCATGTTTAATCTTGAACACCATCAGACTACAGACTTTTATTCTTACCTCTGCACTGCTTTCCTATATAAAATTCTAATGCCAGCCAAATCCAGGAAGGAATGTAGGTCCCTCAGAAAGTTCCTGGTGGATTTCATACCTCATGACTCATATTTGAGCTAGTTAGATGCCTTCTTGCAACAGAGGTTGATGTTCTTGGACTCTGGAGATTCTGCAATGTAGACATCAGCATCCAGGGTAAGGACTGCAGCTTCCTATCATAAAGTAAATAAAGATTTTCAAAGTGCCATTCTTCAGCAATTGTAACTACATCTTAAGTTAGGTTTGTCACAGAAGTAATCTGGATCTTCTTGTTCCCATTTGCCTACATCAACTGTAGAAAGGGTCTAGATGACTTAAAGTAGAGGCCTGTTTTTAGAGTTAAATTTGGATGCAACAAATTCAACCCTTTCAGTTTTATCTTTATCTTGCCTTTATCCAAGAGGCAAGACATCCAGCTTCTAACTTGAATCACACTTTCATCTATAAACCCAGTAGAGCAGTGTGGGTTTTCTAAAATACATTAAGACCTGTGGATGAAAGGTACTACAGAAGTGCAAAACTACTATCATCCTTGATTACATGACTGCAGCCCCTTATAACATGTTTACTATGTTATTATTTCTAATGTCATTGCTCTTTTAGTCTCAGATGACATCTTTGATGCTAACATAATTTACTGCCTAATGTTATTTTATTTAATATTCAAGTCTCTGTGCTACCCTTTACAAATAACTGCTTGATTTTTTGGTGTTCTTTGATCAGCATTCTTTTGTCAATAGTTAAACTATTAACATTCTCAAATTGATTAATTTTATAAGAAACAGTTTTCTAAATTCTTTTTTCATGCCTGTTTGTGTTGACCTATTAACTCTGTATTACCATCAAAGTATATTCTGAGAAGTCTGCAATGACTTCAGGCTAGATACAGACAGAAGTTACAGTGAAGAGAAATAGTCTTTCACTATACCTTCACCTAGATATTTCAACTTGCTTTGAAATTTAATTTATGTCAGATAAAAAAAGGCTGAACATCTTGAAATTCTTTCAGTGCACAAAGAATGCTAAGGACAGAGGACTCACTTCAATATTTTGCTCTGGTGTTCATTTCTCATAACATTTATTGGTTTTTACGTAACTTTTAAAATATTCTCACAGTAACTGATATTTGAAAGCTAAAAGAATGACAGTTTTATCCAAACATGTCAGTGACCTTCTGTGGCAAACGGACCCACCATTTTAAAATGTCTTTTTAAGTCAGCTTAAACTACGACTCCTATGAATCATCAGGGAC
>JAVSBS010010306.1:0-41386 GCA_033124195.1 Coracias cyanogaster
GGAGGCACAGGATCTTCTTCTCCACATGCTTTTCCATCCCGTTGGGCGCTGCAGATGAGGAGCAGCGCAGGGACTGAAAAAGAGAGATAGAGAGAGAGATCTAGGACAGGGTTAACAACCTCAACTTCCTTGTCCCAATCATAGTCAACCCAAGCATGCTGGCACCCTGAGAGCCCCAGTAAGATTTCTGCTACTCGATTGCCCCATCCCCTGGCACATTAACAGAATTCTGCAAATATTTCTCAAGGATGCACCCAAAGCAGTCATGTTCTCTTTCAGTGCAAGTGTAAGAAGATCACAAATTGCGTCATCCTCTCTTTGAGGCACCTCAGCCTTTTCCCCTGAAGCCTCCCAGTAAGGTCTTCTCCATGAAGTTCCTCAGCATTGCCCACTACAGCTCCTTTGGTGCTGCAGTTCCTCCCCCCGCGAGGTACCTCAGGCTTTCCCGATGAAGCATGCCCCGCACCCCAGTGCTGTCCCCTCCTTGAAGTACCACCGCCTTTACTGCAGAATTTCCTTCAGTTCTGCCCATCCCCTTCCCCAGGTAGCTCAGCCTTTCGGGCTTAAGCCCTCCCCACCCCAACAACATCCCTTCCCTGAGGTACCTCAGCCTTTGCCACCAACCCCCCCTCTTGTCACCCCCTCCCTAAGGTATCTCAGCCTTTACCCTTAAACGCACACACCTTCCTCTCCCCAGCAACATACCCTCCCCGACCTACCTCAGCCTTTCCCGCTGAAACCACCCCCGCGGTGTCATCCCCTCCCTGAGGTACTTCAGCTTTTCCAGCCCATGCGTCCCCGCCCCTCCGAGGTACCTTTGCCTATCCCGTTAAACCTTCCACTCCACCCACCCCCGCCCCTGCAACATCTCCTCCCTGAGGTACCTCAGCCATTCCCACCGAAGCCACCCAGTGTCGTCCCCTTCCCTCCCCAAGCTACCTCAGCCTTTCCCGCCAAAGCCCCTGCCCCATCCCGTCCCTGTCGTACCTCAGCCTTTCCTGCCGAAGCTCCTTCGGTGCCGCCCTCCTGAGGCACCTCAGCCTTTCCCGCCGAAGACACCCCGGCGCGGTCCGTCCCCTCAGAGGCACCTCAGCTTTCCCGTTCACGCCCTCCCGCCGAAGCCGCCCCGGCAAGCTCCCCTCCCTGAGGGACCTCAGCTTTTGCCACCGAACCCCCACGGTGCCGCCCTCCTGAGGGACCGCAGCCTTTCCCGCCGAAGACCCCTCGGCGCCGTCCCCTCCCTTTCCCAAGGCACCTCAGCCCGTCCCGCCGAGCCCCCGCCCCGCTGCCGTGCTCCCCCCTCCCCGGGTACCGCAGCCCCGGAACCTCGCGCGCTCCAACGGCCCGACGGCGCGGCTCTCCTCACCTGCCGCCGCTCCAGCAGCTGCCGACGGCTCCTCAGCACCTCCCTGCGGCGCTGGCGGGCCGCCTGCTCCGCGCCCCGTCCCTCAGCTGCTGTCGGGGCGGCCCCGCCGTTCCCCGGGCGCTCGCCCTCCGCCCCCTCGCTCTTCACACCCGCTGCCGGTGCCCCTGAGGCCGCAGCTCGCGCCTGTGGGGAACGTTCCCGCCCATTCCGCGGCACGAGCCGTTCCCGCCCGTCCCGCGCACGAGCCGTTCCCGCCCGCCGCCGGGCCCCCCCGCCCGCCGCGCGCCGCTGTCCCGGCCGGGGCGCGAGCGCGCTCCCCTCGGGCGGTGAGCGGCCGGAGGCCGGGCCGGGCCCGCGCTGCCGCCCGCTCGGGCAGAGGCGCCCGGGGACAGCCGGAGCCGGAGGCCGCCCGGCCCGCAGCGCCGCGGGGGCTTCCTCCCGCCTCCCGCTCCTCCTGCCCCGCTGCCGCCCGCCCCGCAGCCAGACACCCGCCGAGAAAAGCCGCCGCGCTCCGCGGCTGAGGCCGTCTGAAGGACGAGGCGGTCGGAGCTGCCGGGGAAGCCGCGAGGCGAAACGCGCCGCGGGGCGGGAAGAAGTCCCGCTGCCCGGCTGCTGTGCCCGGCGCACGGACCTTCAGGCAGCGTCCCGCTCTTCAGTCCTTCGCGTCGGGAGCGGCGAGCACCGGAGAGCTCCCAGCTTCCCCAGAACAGCAGCACCGAGCACCGGAGTAGGACTGCGGAGCGTTTCGATTTCGTGGTTAGAAAAAGGATCCGTCAGTTAGGGAAACGCAGACGCTTGCTGAGAGGCAAGACCCGAGAGGACAGCCTCTCCACGAGCTCACCAGCCGCTGCTGAAGCACCCCTGGGACGAACTTCTTTCATCAGTTAGAGATGATGCTGGGACACCATCTCCTGCAGAGCAGGACGGGAAGCTCTGCTCTGAAGGTCCTCACTTCCCCACCCTTACTGCTAGCCTCTTGCTGGAGGACCAGGACTGAAGTGTCCAGCTCTATAACAGAACCAGCTTCTATCTGGACTTTGAGCAGTCCTTTTAGTTTTCTTCCAGGAGCTTAATAATCATCACAGAGGTTTAAGCTCTCCCAGATACCTCATTCTTCAGGAGCCTTGTCCATTCAAGCTATAGCACTGCACAATGTACTATAGTCACTCTTTGCTGCAACTGAAACAAAAAAGACACAGCCAGGGATAAATAATTCTACACCCAAGTTCCTGTTTTCTTATTTATGGTGCCGTGTTCGTTCTCTTGGCAAGAACCCATTTTCAGCAGGTTCCGATGCCGCTCGTACAGAAGTGTTTGGCTTCCACTTCAGGAAACACGAGCTGAGCTAGGACTGGTGGTTATCCCTGGGGATTGCATCAAGGCAAGAGGATGGGAAAGTGGTGGTGGCAGTACTAATCAGCCGTTGCACACCAGAAGGAAAAAAAAATAGACTTCCAAGCAGAGGACCTTGCTGCATTTTGAAAATTGTCCCAGCACAGTGTTGCTGTAGGAAACAATGGGAAAATTTTCTTCACTGAAAATTTTCAACATGTGTTCTCTCTGCTTTTCAGGTCTTCTCTGGCTATCTTCATTTTTGCATCAAACAAGTGGATTTCCCTGCATTGCTCTTACTTGATACCATTCTAAGAATGTGCACAGGCTAAGATACCCAGCCATCTCATGGGAGACTCGTTGATGAGCCAACACCAGAAGGTCAAAGCTGCTAGCTGCAGACCAAGATGTAGAAACTGTGTCAGTAAGCATGCCTCCATGACTCCAATCCATCAGGATAACTCTATGAGCAGGAAGAAGAGAAGGTGGCACAGGACTGAAGTACATTTTAGACAAGCACAGATGGAAATTGAGCTTGTGAGAAGAAACTTCCTCCTGTGTTGTACAACTTAGCAATAACTTTCCAGAAATGTGTGTGTATAGAAATTTACTAACATTTGCATATTTCCTAACACTGGAGAACTCTTTTTTTTCTTTCAAGAAAACCCATTTTAATCTCATGTTTATGTCAGGGACTCAATCCGATATTTCTTCCAACAAAAAGACAATGCAGAGCAGCAGTCCAAGAAAACTAATGAAAAACAACCTACCACTATCAAAACATGGAATCATTTCTGAAGGACGGCAAGGTTGCAGCTGCACTATCAAAAACCCATAGCTCTGATCTGCCTGTATGAGCAAACATCACTTCCTCCCCAGTCCAACTAGTTGTTGCTGATGAGCCAGTATGGCTTGGAGGATGGGAAAAAATCCCAGACTGTATGTTGACAGAACTTCTGAAAAATGTTCATGGTCAAGCTAATATCAAACCTTAAAAGGGAATCTTGTAAGCAAGATACTCTATGTTGCTAAACACTATGCATGTGCAAAACAGATTGATAAGAAACCCTTTTAACAAAGGTATTGTAGAATCATGGATATGATGAGTGAAACAGACCAAAATGCAGTAATAATCAAAATAATCCAGTAGTCCAAGTAAAAACAATCTGGTATGGTTGGCAGTAATACAAGGAAATTCAAATAAGAGATCTGCAGGAGCAAGAAATTCAGAGTAAATGATCACTTAACTGGGATTGTCTCTCTTTGTCCATGTTGAAAGCAGATGGGAGTAATTTTCTTTCTGGAAGATGACCGGTACTATTCTTCAAACTGTGTAAAATCCTATGAAATACAGTCACTGCCTGTGTTTTCAGTAAATGCTACGCTGATGAAACCAAGTGTTTTAAAAGTTTACTCAGTCACTGATTATGAACTGAAGCCTTAGAACAGCTACTTCTTATGTTGTATTTGAGTAGAACTGGAGGGTTAGAATAAAATTTGCAGTGTCAGAGAATGGGTCACTTCTAATAGAGTATAATTTGGGGGGATATTATAATCCCCAAAGAAAGAATATTATGCTTATCAATTACTTAATTTAGAAGAGTAAACAAGACACTTAAAACCACACCAAGTGATGAAAAGCATCATATTTCTCTGCATAAGTGACAATTCCTTCATTTTGTCCTTTCAGATTTTTTTTTTTAAATCTTTTTTTTCCTAAAAAGAATTTAAGGATATACAAGTTTTGATGTGTACTCAATGTTATGAAAGGTATACTAGCCACCTGAAAAAAGCTACTTAAGCCTTTTCATAGAGGCATAGTTCTTACTGCGCAATGGGTAAATTATGAACACTTCCAAAGACACCATTCCTAAGACAGATTCAGACACAAGCTTTCTTGTACAGTATTTCAGCTTTAATGGAGTCAGACGTGAAAACCATCAGAACAATTTCTTACATCTCTATACAGTCTTTGGAGCATGACTATGTATCTATTACTTCCTATATACAGTCAGTAAAAATAATACAATTGCAATGTGCCCTAACTAGAAAATACAAACATGCTTTTGCAAGATTATTTAGCTGGCTTTGATCGTAGCCGTCTCTTGATGATTAGATGATCACTTTCCTTCTCTTTTTGTTCTGTGAAGATCTGAAAAAGAGTATTTCAAGAACTACTCAGCATTTCTTCAGAGACAAATGACATTCACTTCTAGACCAATGTAACCAGCAACTTGGTTTTTCCAAGAAACCGTTTTCAGAATGAGATTTTCCCCTTTTTTCTTTTAGCTAGAGGTCTCCAGGACAGGGAGTCCATTTTAGTGTGTCATAATAAGCAACAAATACCGGGAACATACAAAATTCCATTTTTGCTGAAACAGAGTCCTAAGTTCTTTGGACCAAAGTCCAAAGCAAAATAGGATCTGAAAGCAGCTCCCACTTCTTATCTCTAACACTCATTTTGTGAAACAGGACTATGTTCACAAAACATTTTTAGCTTAAATTCCTTCAGCTTTCTCTGACTTTCCCTGGATTCGGTCTTTCACTTTTTCTCTCACTTCCAAGCTCCTTCGCTTCTTTAACTTTGCTTCTTTTACTTTGTCATTTTCTTCATCGTCCTACTGACAGTATTTTGGTTTCTGCCACACCCATTCATACAATCTACAAAAAATTCAGTAGGATATCTCAATATGAGCAAACGCTCACCATAATGAAGGGAAGAAAGGATTTAACAGAATGAGTTGTACTTCCAGGAGAACAAAAGTATGCTCAGCACTGTAGTTACTGTCAGAAGCAATACATCAAGCCCTGGCCTATGATACTCTTTATAGGCTGGCTTAGAGCAGCACTATTTAAGCACACTCAGAAGGCTGTCTAAACTGTGCTTTGGAAAAGCATGCATGTGGCCACATCCTAAAAGTAACCCAAATATCAGCTGGCAATAGATGGAATTGAAAGTTATCTTAGGCACTCATTTGGCCTGCAAAATTAATTGCACCTGCAGACCTTTAGTGTTTCAATCATGCTATTCCAAATCTATGGATCCCTTTAATACTATCTATTTATATTCTCCCTTTATGCTATGCTTAAGTGAACACCAACTAATGGAAAAACAAATTACTTTTTTTCTCCACCACAGCAGCTGAGTCTTAATGCTCTACATAGAACAGCTAAGACATCTAGAAACCAAATTTAAAAGATATCTCCATGATTGCTGTA
Organism: Coracias cyanogaster; assembly: GCA_033124195.1. Classification (NCBI taxonomy): domain Eukaryota; kingdom Metazoa; phylum Chordata; class Aves; order Coraciiformes; family Coraciidae; genus Coracias; species Coracias cyanogaster. The sequence continues at coordinate 5,918 of JAVSBS010010306.1, forward strand.
TCACCTATAGAGTAAGTCAGCAGTCAAACACAAATAACATAGGAGAGAAAACAGAAAATTAAGTAAAACGGCAGGAAAAGACCAAAAGGAATGGTTAGGTAGAATCAAGAAATAAGTCAGTACTTTCACATCGCTTCCACAACTTGATCAGACCCTCAGGATGGTTCTGTCCCTCTCATCGTTTATTTTAAGCCAAGATTACAGAAACACATTACAGTGGACAGAAGAGTAACCTGTAATCACTTACTGAAGAAGCAGAGACATCTAGGGGGCAAGAAACATCAGCTGAATACAGCCTCCTTTTAGCTCGCTTTGGCTTGAGCTCATTTTCTTCGACACTTTGTGGTTCTGCAGGCTTCGAAGAACTTATCGTTGCAATCAGCTTCTTTGCTACAAGATAAGTTTTATCATAAATAAATGTCTTACTGGTTTTGAGCCTCAAAATTAATGAATAAAGCAAGCTTTCTTAAATGTTGTAGAAGAGACACGTGTACTCTGAAATAAAAAAAAAGTTCAGAAGTGACATTTGACTACCCCAGTTTTCCATAGCTGGAAACAGTTTTGTATAGCTTCAAATGCAAAAGCTTAAAGATCACATTGAAATAGCATATTAAACATCAGTTAGGATTCAGATTTCACTGGAAGTTAAGGACTTACAGGAGTTGAACAAGCTTAACTTCATGCTGACAGAAGCACAGGGTAGAGATTTTTCTCTATATACTTGTGTAGTTTTATCAAACTAGTCCTATACTAAACTAGCTTTATAAAGAGTTTATGCATATTATGAGCTAGAAGAAATTCCAAGCAATCATAATTGATGCAAAAGAGTGAAAAAATACAGGATATGGTAATAAAGGTTATGAACCTGACCTGATTTGCTCAAATTAAGTATTTCCAGGGTGAAATGTTGAGTAATCTGAATTTGGCTTCCATTGATAATATGTTGTCTGCATGCAATCAACCTGACAAACTCAGAAAATTTAAAAACATCCCACTATGGTTATCTAGAGTGTCTTACAGCAGATAAGTAAGATGTACTCTGTAGCAAGTCAACTTTTCAGGTTGGTTCAGAGATCTTAATTTTAACGGTCGACAGTGGATAATGTCTGGCCTTGCTTAACCAATCAAATAATAGCCTCTTTGAGAATTTAATGCTGGCAGTTCCATGTGCCCTCTGCTAGTTTTAATCTTTTTTTAAAAACACCGTAAGTCAGAGATCAAGTCTACTGTAGAAGTGAATAAAAATATATTTTCCTGTGAAAGGTCCTATCAGTTAATCTTCCCAAGGCTATGCTTAAAATTGCTTCATAGTCAGTTTATTGAAGGTCCACATATTTTCACGAGACACTAGCTTTCAGATTCTGTAGAACTAATCTTCCCCTCCTACCTATGTACATCGAAAAAATCATTAAAACTCTTTCCACAGATACAAAACCAGGGGGAGGAGGAGGAAGGATTGCTTATAGAACAAGTTAAGATTTGGTGTTTGTATTCAGCTCTTGATTTCTTTTTTTTTTTTTAGAGTAGTAGGGCAAGTTTCTGAAATTGCTTTTAATCAATTTACTGTAAGAACAAAGTAACTCGGACATTTTGAGCTTTTGTGATAAGTATATATGCACATATTCCACACTACGTCCTTTCATTCCATCTCGTTTACCTTTCACACTTAACCTAAACTTTAGAACTGTGTGGTCCTTGCAATCAAGACAGCCTTTTCTACTCTGCAAGATTCAGTATAGCAGGCCCCAGTTCAGACTGTTATTTCATAAATGAAAGAACAACTTAATGCAGAAGTGTCCTTTAACAATAAATACATTAATAGTTTACAGTAGGAAAAAAACATTCTACAATGCCTAGAGAACATGGAATAAGACTTATTCTGTACAAACCTTTAGAGTGAATAATTACAGGAGAACTTTGGAAAAAATCTCCAATTTTTTGTAGTGCACCATCTTTTTTAGCTGACTTTTTAGTTGAAGTAGATTGTTTTCTTGATGTCTGTAAAGAAATAACAGAATGAACTTATCTTCAAGTTTAATTCCATTTTATTTGACTTCAATATTATTTTCAGGCTGACATTTTGAGCTTTGCTACTGACATCTCTGTTCATTATACTAATGATACTACCAGAGAAAGCAATGTAGACAATCTCCTTTTATATCCAGAAGAAAAAAATGTTGTTAAAGTTTCACATAATACATTTACAGGCATTAGTAATATAGGTAACAGTTTATTTTAAAATTTAAACAAAACAAACCACAAAGGAAAATACTTCAAAGTTGTAGAGTATTTCATTAGACAAGTTCTTCAGGTTATAAATAAGACAGGAGGAAACTGATGAGGAAAATAGATCTACTACCCATCTTCTGAACCTGCCTAGGTCACTACTAAGGACTAATATAATCTTTTTATAATTGTCATGCAGATGGATGACATGAACCTTTGTTTTACTTCAAAGGCATTGCCTACAACATCATATACACAAATAGTGTGTTCAAACTAGTCTTCATAACCACTCCATAAGCAACATCCTTCCTCTTGAATCATTCTACGCTGCAGCTAGTACCCATTCATGCCAAATACAGACTTTCTCTCTTCAGTTAGATTATAGAGTTTAGTAGGAAGACAACAGAAGTGTTTAAGAATCCTATTTAAGTACATCAGTAAGGGTAAGACACTGCTGCATAAGAACTTCTGCACCTTTCACAGGTCTACCTTTACAGAAAAGGCCAAAACTAACTTCAAAAAAAGAACAAAACCAAACCGTTTTCCTGTTGCTTGTAGAAGGTGAATTAGTCATAGCAGGTTTTGCATTTTTCTTGTTCTCACTTTTCACAAAATCCTAAGAAAATAAATACGACAAATTTTAACCAGTATTCTTCTGGAAAGAACAACAATTTTTCACTGTGAGGGTGACAGAGCACTGGAACAAGCTGCTCAGAGAAGTTGTGGAGTCTCTTCCTCTGGAGACATTCAAGACCTGCCTGTGTGCGTTCTTCTGTGACCTGGTCTAGGTGATCCTGCTCTGGTAGGGGGGTTGGACTTGATGACCTTTTGAGGTCTCTTCCAACCCCTAACATTCTATGATTCTGTGTAATTATGTATACTACAAAAGCGGCGGCTGTTTAAATTAGCATTTAAACAGCCGCTGCTTCTGTAGTATACATAACAGGAGGAAGGGATTGACTAATACCTGATAGAGATAACCATTCAGATGTTAATTAAATGCTAGACAAACTTGTGGAAGGGAACTAAAAATACCCATAGTCAAACCATTCTGATATTTACTATTTTGCTCTCTCCGTTATTTCCTTTACTTTTGGCATTAAGATTCGACAAGCACACACAAAAATTGAAATTAACTCAAATCTAAATGAAAATTCAGATTTACAGTGACAGGTTAGTAGCATAGTATAATTGTTAAGCTGCTATTAGAAGATGTCTTCTATCTTACGAAGTGGTGCCAAGAGATTTCAGATAGCTGATAGCCGTACTGACTGATAACAGTGTCAAAAAAAGGGAAAGAGTATTTTGTTCTTTCATTAAAGGAGTCTCTGCAAAAGATTCGGTTTTGTTTCTGGGGGAAAAAAAAGGGTAACTTGGTTTATTTTTTTTTTAATATTTGAGATAAGCACATGGCTATTTTAGTACCATGGGTTTCCCCTCAGTTCTTGGTTTTAGTGCTGACAGCATGCTCTTCAGCTTAAGGAAATGCTTATAAACAAATAGTGTCTTCAGTAGGCTAGTGACAGGAAAAGTTACTGAATCATTTTATAATCTATTTCACTTTGGCATATGTAACATGAAAATAATATTCAGGTGAATAAAACAGCAGGAAGATACTTAGAAATTTAGTTCCATGCCACTGAAAAGTTACTTAGCTAAATGTCATTCCATGAGGGCTTGAACATACACTATGAAATTATTTCTATAGATTGGTAAAACAAGTTTTCTCTAGAAACACAGATAACTACGTTAGACGGAAAATATTCCTCTGTAGGCAAGGTTCAGTACTATTGCAATGCCTTCAGAAGAGTGATTATTTTTACACATACTTTTTCAGCAGCCTGAGAGAATACTACTCTTGAAAAAAAATTGGTTCAAGAACTCTGAATGTTATTCCAGAAAAAAAGTGCTGAATTCTAGACGAATTAACTTATATAGCTTTTAACAGTTACTTTTGCAATCCAAGTTCATCAAAATGAGTTTATTGAGGCATTGTTGAACACTAATCACTGAAGTCATTATTTCCCTTAACTATTTTACGAAGAGATTAAAAAAAAAAATACATCACTTGGGAATGCTTGAACAAGAAATGCTAGAGAAGCATCAGGTATTTCACTTCCCAGCTGAGACAGGCTCACTCACTGAAAGCAATCACTTACCACCTAGCCAAATCATCCATGTTTCCCTCATGCTCACCTGTTAGCTTGAAAAGTCCTTAGAAGTATAGAGATTCATAAGCCCCACAAGTACAATTACAAGTACATAAGTATCACCACTATGTGGTCTTAGTGTTTCATAGCCTTTTTAAGTGTCTTAGAGATAGCTGTGTTGGTGCTAATGCTGATAAGACAGAGGAAAGGAGCATGCACTTCAGGTAGAAGCAGTGAAGATTTTTTACCACCTTGAAGTGCTGTGGAGCCTTAGTCTCATATATAAACATCACAGCACGCTAAGAAGACTGGAACATATAACCTAGCACAACTGAAGGCATTAAAGGGGAATAAAGGTCTACAGAAAACAGGGAGGTTCAGGTGCTGGAGCAATTAGTTCTGTATAGTCCTTCTAAGTACAAAAAGATCAAAATAAGAACAGGCTGGAGAAAAAATTCTAAGGAAGTGGTCTTGAAACTCTAAACTACAGTGATTAAGACCAGGGGCTTAACTTGCAATTGCCTATTAGAAGAGATTATAAATTGACACCAATGGTTGCCTAAACCAGAATAAACAATCCTATAGAACTGGTCTGTAATCCCACAGATGAGAGCTGGAGACAGGAACAAATGATACCAGCAGGAAAAGAGAAATGTAAAAGGTAAAGAGAAAGTGCAAATCAGGGGACAAGAGGACAGAGTCTGGAAAAACTGAGGTTTATGACCTCATTCAACACAGGACAGAGATCCATCACTTGCGGGGGGGTGCGGAGGACATTTAAATATACCCTAAATATATCCTTAGGATCTCAGTGATAATCAGAAGACAAAGATACAATCTGAACAAGTGAATGGAGAAATACATCGAAAAACTGCACAACACATTTTGTCAGTTTAGGTCGTACCTCATCCATCTCTTCACTCTTCCTTTTCTTTCTTGGCCTGAGCATTTTAACTGTAACTGGTAAAGTACTGCCCTGGTGCTTCACCTCCATCGTATTGGGTTGCAGAGGTGTGAACTGGATTTCCATCTCTGGTTTTGGGAATCGACTAGTTTTTCCATTTTCTGTGGACACTTCAGAAGAGTCAAGGACAGTTTCTGAGTGGCCCTGCGAGGATATGGAAATTATGAAGACAAGGTTTTAAATAAGTATGTGTTAAGAAAAACTGTAATACATATCCCTCCCAGTGGATTAAAAAATAAGCATTCTATTTTCCAGTTGTTAGCTTTCAGAACTCTTAGAAGGGAAGAAATATACTTCAACTATAGCAGTTTAACTCTTATTTTCTGAAACTTTGCTAAATTTAAGAAGTTAACATTTCTATCTATGATCACAGAAAAGTTTTCCTTGCTGAACTCAGCCTGAAACTTTTGTTTCCAAGTCATTTTACTCAAGGGCAGAGAGAGCCAGCCAGTTTTCAGAGCTAGCAGTAGCAGAATTGATAGGATTTTCTTCATCTTACCTCTGCTGCTCTTTTGGAACTAGATAGTAATAGAGGCTTTGGAGAGAAAAGTATAATCTTTCTTTCTCTACCTTATCTTTAGGGAGCTTTCCCTTTCCTTCTACACTAGGAATTAATCGTGTAAGCAAAAAGGTGCAACAGGCAAGCTACAAGCCAAATTCAACCTATGAACGACTTCTAGATCACTATCTGTTCTCTGGAGGAGCAGCATGCATTCAGGCAGCACCACTGCCCACAAGCTAAAGACCACGTGTTGTACCTGCTACAGCCAAACCACAAGAACTGCACAGTGACATAACCAAACTGAGATGACATTATAAATATCTTGTCTCAAAATATCTGGAGCCTGGATTAGTTAACTAGTTCTTCTCTCAGGTACATAAGTTCAGTAATATATAGAAGTAGTATTTATTAACTGAATATTAACTCAGAAATTAAAGTGCAGTTAAAGTACTAAGAACTATGAAAAGTAACTTACGGGAGTTTCCTAATGTTGCTGAAATATATTGAGAAAACAACAAAACAAAAATTAACACCACATCATTAGCACATACTTTCTATAACAAACATACCTCTTTGTTTACAGACTGATTTATTTCATCTTGTCCTTCAGGTAAAGGTACTTCTGCCAAAGACTGAAGCCTTTCATGGTTAATGCGTTGTTTCAATTCCTTTATGAAGTCCTCTTTCTCAGCCAACTGTTTTCTTAGTTCTTCTATATCAGTGTCCTTACCCTAATAAACGGCAAAAATTGCAGGACTGACAAAAGAAATTAACATATACAAGAGCATCATTACAATTATTTGGTAGCATCAGTTTTAGAATTGCAGGCTAAAACAATCAGCTATTCAACAAAAAGCCAGTAATTTAATGTATAAGTGGCCACAATTTAAAGTGAAAAAAAGTCATATAACAGCCTAAGACGACAAAAAGCAAAATTTATTTTACTCAGGGTTACAAATTCACCTCCCATTTGTCCGTGAAGTCCTTAGTGCTGTGAAAAAAGCAGCAAATGTGATAGTGGTTTTAGATTTTCAGCCCAACTTTGCAATCAAATAGACTTGACCTTTTTTTCCACTAGTAAATTTTGAAACTTCAGGTACTGTTAAATTCCATTAAAAAACATAAATGGAAGTTTTAAGTAGCTGCACATGGTTTCAGTATGACAACATTTAGGAACAAAAAATAAAGTCAGAACACAAAGAGCGAGTATAGCGTTTTACAGAATTAATGGATAACAAGAAAAACAACCCACCCAAACAAAAACAAAACAAACCCCCCCAAAATCACACAGGAATAAGCAAGAGAGAGATGACCTTTCCTGAATCCTTTAATGCAGCCTGTTTCAGTTCCGCTATTTCCTTATCTTTTTGTATGGTGTCAGAAGCCAAAGTCTTTAGCTGTACTTCCAAAGCTTCTACTAATTTATCTCTTTCTTCACACCACTTTTGAAGATTTCTGTCCTTTTCTACCAGCTGTGCAGTAAGCCTTTCCTACACAGGGGAAAAAAAGTTAGAATTGAACATTACTTCTACATGCTATCTGAACTGATCTAATAGTTTGGTTTTGCATAGTCAGCACTGTTTTATGGCCTTAGTAAATGTGAGAGCCTAAGTAGATCTAAAAAAGCTCACAAAGAACTAGCTTCACTACAAATATGTAAAAGCAAGCCATGCTTCAGTTAGAAAATCTGGATCTATACACTTTTTGTGAAGATAAATTTTGGTAGGAACCACCACTTCTGTTTGCTCACTTTGTGATTTTATTACTAAGTCTCAGGCAAGCAAAGTCAAAAAGAAAAAGTCATGCTAAATTCCTAACATAACTCCTTGTGAAGCCTCGTTTTTCAAATTTTTTTTTTTCCCCTTAGAAAAGCCAAGCAACAAATCTTGTTTTTCAAAGTATGTTAGCCATACTCAAAGTATATTAGTAGGTTGGTCGTGCTTTATGCACAGATAACGTTTTTAGAATTCATAGTGTGGTGGCCATAGGATAAAAACAGACACGTTAACTTCCATTACGTATTATGCTTTTTCATTTTGTGACTCTCCTATTCTCCCCTTTTCATATAGGTAAGATCTCATCTAGGCTTTACCATGTAATAAAGTGAGGGGACTTCGACAAAGGCCAGCGGCCTTCAAGCACCCACGCTGTTAACACTTGACACGATGTTTGCTCTATACTAAAGACTGACACTAGAGAACTCTGCTGAGACCTCCAGTCACTTACAATTTCTGCTTGTTGCTCTACATTACGTTCTCTGTCCTCTGTGCATTTTCTCATTTCTCTGTTGCAATGGTTCTCAGCTTCTCTTACTTGACTTATGAGTCGCATTTTTTCCTCCAGCCACTTCTTTCTATCAGTTTGATACTTTGCCTCATTTTCCTATTTTAACGAAACAAGAAATAAAACCATCGGTAGAGGTTAAGCAAAAAGTCTTAAAATCCAGATTGCCATTAAACACATAAGTTGCTAAAAGATAACAAATACTAGCAAGTTTTATTCTACCATATTCTCAAGTGCAAGTATTGCATTCTTATTTGTTCTACACTGAAAAAAAAAGTTTTCAACACTTTATTCAAACTGGCATGTCTTCACAGAACAGAACTTTTTCCCCTCTAAAAATCCTCTGGGTAAGTGGCAAACACTATTAAGTTACACTAAAAGTAGCGATAGGGAGGATCCTTTTCACTTGCAGATTCCCAATCTTTTATGCTGCCTTACAGGATGTATTAGAAAATTTACTTCTACTTCAAGACTGAAAGGCAAAGAATGCAGCACAGTTTGAATTGTAGGCAGAGAGAGTACATACAAAAGAATGGCACTGCAATCCACAGCAGCTTTGCCTCCTTTTCTATCACAATCAAACCTCTCATCAGACATTTTCCCATGTAAGACAGAAGGCATCTGAAAAGTTGCTTGTAAAAAGTCTAGTTTCTAATCTAAGGAGAATTAGAGGTAAGTCCTCAGCCTAACAGGAAAGCCATACAGCAAGCACAAGATCTTGATTTAGTTGCCCAAGCAACTGACAGGAAAGAGGTTCAGAATGGATATCAGGAGTTGGATTAGTTAAGACAACTGTAAGAGGAACCCAGCTACAGAAGCACCATCCATGGTAGCATCATGTAGTGAAGGATGCACTCCATTACAGGGCATCAGCAATGCTGTGTATTACGAAAACGCCATCTGGACTTCACTGCACTGATGCACTGCAGCTTTTAGAGAACGTTTCCCTTACAAGCATAAAAAACTTGCCATATCATGCCCTAGCTCTTGAAGATAGTGACAAAAAATTTAGACTCCTAAATGAAAGTTATGGCATCAAATTTAAGTACTAATTACATCATATTTTACCTTAAGTTCTTTTTGCAGCTTTATTAATTTGTCATTTTCATGTATTTTTTTCCCCTCATTTTTGCTCATCTGCTGCTGCCAGTCACTACTGCTCTGGTTATACAGCTCTCCATATTTCTTCTTCCATACTTCCAGTTCTAGTCAGTACACAAAATGAGGTTACATAATGTATGGTTTCAAACACATATTTGACCGCATGCACATCCTTCTACTAAAGTTAATTGATCAGCTATGACTACAAAGGATCAGCAATCAATTGTTATATACTCCATGAATTTAATGTCTAAATAACAGTTAACAAATAAAATAAATTTAAAGCCGCTATCACAATACATGCAAAATAATTTCACCTCCTTGCTACCTTTCCATGGAGAGATTACCTGAAGCTAGTCTATTACTCTCTTCTAATTTGGCTTCAAGTAGCTGATCTTGTTTGACCTGAGTCTGCTCTTGTTCTTCTAATGTCATCCGCATATCTTCAATTATTTTTTCCTTTGCGCGCAGATCTGAAGATTTGAAAATAAATTTACAGATGAGCCCCCTCCTGGTTCCTACCACTCTCTCCCAAAGTGTCTGCATTACAGGTCATTGCCCCCATTTCATGAGATCAATAGCTCTATTAGAAAGAAATAGAGCTTGTCTACTGAACTATCCAATCCAAAGTTCTCAAGTGATTCTCATCAACTTTAGGTGAGCATTTCAGTGTTAATGTTGGACTATGGCTTGCATAACCATTGGTCAATTGATAAATGTTTATCAAACCTGCAGAAAGTGTTATTGTTCCTGTTTCAATGTTTGATTCTGTTAAAACTGACAACTAAAATGGCAAGAAAATACCAACATATCCCAAGTTAACACTGATACAGCAAATTCACACTTTCTTTGCCACTTCTGTTTCTTATTCTGACGCTGTTTCTTTGCTGTCAAATATACCTGCTAATAATGATTCAAGAAAAGTTAGTTCCTCACTGTAACATTTTTAATGTCTAGGTTGGAGTTTTCTCCAAATCTGTTAACAACATGACAACTCATTCTGTTGCCATTCCAAGAAAAAAAAAAAGCAGCAGCTTTTCTGACCTTCACATATTTTCTCATACTCTCTGGACATCTCTTCCAGCTTCTCATTATTCACCTGCTCCTAAAAATCACATCGAAAGTGAATGAAACAAAACATGTCGAAAGAAACAAATATACATGCTAGAAATTAGGTGGGTTTTTTAGATTTAATAAGTAATGAATAAAGTACTTAAAGAGTTCAGAATAAATACGTTTTTCATATAGTGTAAAAGAGCATTCAAGCTGATCAAGTGTTTAGAGGAAGACATTACTGCTAACGTAGCTAAGTATCACTAATCAAAATCAGGATATCTGCGGTATTAAGTATGTATTTACGAGGCAGATTACTCTGTTTAAAACAATTTAGCAATGTCCTGCAGTGAAAAGTTCTTGAAAGATCTTTCATTCACCCGCTGAAACTAATTTCAGCCAGCTACTCTTATTTTTACCACTATTTCTGTAAGCTTTCTCTGGTTGCTCAGGAAACTTGCCTTGTTAATGGATTAGTTAAAATTAGGAACAATTTTTAAAAATAAAATACCTTTTTAAGTTGCAAGATTGTGCGCTGTTTGATCTCTAGATCATCACTAAGCTTGTCTTTGATTTTCTCAAGTTCATTAACTTTGTTCCTCAGGGATTTCTCCTCAGATCGCATTGTATGCACCTGTAACAATGTGCAAAGACATCAAGCAAAGCTAACCTTTAGCAATAGGCCTTTTAGAAACAGCAATTTATCTAAACAACCTAAATCTTTAAGAAGCAAATTTTGGCACGCATCTTAGCTAAGTTTCAGGAAGGTTCACTATACTGTACACCCTTCTAGGGAAGGATTTTCACCATAGAATAGAGTATTATATTTGGCAGGGGAAAAAAAACCCAACCAACAAAACAATAACCAAAACCCCCACAAAGCCAAAACTACCCACTACAAAATAGCCAAAAAACTATTTGGTATTGCTACTGTTTCCTGACATGTGATCCCATCCACTACTTGGTATTTCTTAAACAAGAGGATTATACACTGAATGTTAAGTACCAAAAGGTCCTCAAATGCTAGGCTGCTGGGGAAGACATTAATACTTTAAGGCTTAACTTCCAAGCCCAAATGCTTGCAACAGTCTTGGATTTTAAGTTCTCGCAATATTCCATGAAGTTCTAAGAAACCCTACTACTTGATAACTGAATACTAGCAATTAACAGTAAAATTCATTCAATTTTTTTCATTTCTTACTCCCTACCTTAGTAGAAAACATAACTTAGATTTTTAAATGTCTGTAGAAGTTAGCACTATCCTTTTGTGAATAATCTATCTTTTCCTCCCAGAGATCAGCATTTGCTACAAGTCTGAGGCTTTGACGTCAACGCAAATAACAACATAAAGCTACTGCTGTTACAAAGACTATAAAGTTCTTCTCCATAACCAGGTTAGCCGTGATTTCCACAAACCTTTTTCAAATGTATCAATTAAATGTACTTCCCCTCTTCAATATCTATACTAACCTATGGTTTGGCATCTGGTCTTATCTTTAGCTTATAGCTTTAACGGCAACATAACTTAAGATTCACTGTTACTCTAAATGTGTCACTGAAAATAGCCTTTGTATGAAACACTTTTAACATTTGTGGTTTTGAGATTTGTGAAAACAGGTTTTAATAACAGATCCTCAAAAACACTTGCAGAAAAAACATCTGGCCTATGGTTACCAACCTCCTTTTGCACTTGCCAAATTTGTTTCTTAGCATCAGAAAATTTCTCTTTCAAATCTGTATGCTCTTCCTCTTTCCTCTGTAAATCTTTTTTCAAACTCTCTACAAGGGCAGAGCTCTCAGAAAGATCTTTACGAAGCCTTGTGTTGAAAATTAAGAAACAAATAACATTAGTGTCACACATTTCAAATAAACAGCTTTTACACAATAACTCAGGCTCTTTGACTGCTGGTTTTATTCATTAATAGAATCTCAGATGTATCAGATCAGTAAAAAGCTTTATAATTTTACTTTTGGATTTCAGCTTCTTGAAGTAACAAACTGCTCCCATTGACTTCTGAACGCTGCAATTTTAAAAATTATTTTCCTTACAAAGTAACAAAAGGAACAAAGTTAGTGTTAAGTAATTTTAAACTTGATATCTACATCCCAGACCTTGTAAGGATCCAAATAAAAATCAAAAGGAAATAGGAAAAACAATAACATTGCAACAAGCGCTGCTGTTACAAGTGCTTCAAAGTAATTAAGAAGTTTGACTGGTTTATTTTTAAATGGCCATATTTATTTTTAAAAGTTTACAATAAGACATCTTGTATTTTTACTTTTAAACTAATTGAAGAGTTACTTAAATTCTAAAATTGACAATACAGAACAAGGCCTCACAAAAGGAAAACCTTTCAAAGCTTTACAGGCACATTGTCAGGGATTCCCAGACCCTGATGCTAAATTGTACTTTATAGAGTATATGCAGGTACCCACAGATATGTCATTAAGTAAACCCTAGTCAGAAGGGCTACATAGCATCTTATTTTTACGTGATTGCAATTCCCTTACCATATAGCAAATATAATCTCCCAGATATATTTAATCTCTTATTTCTTAAGGATTTTAGAAGTAGAAGAGGCTGGGAGAAGTTCTGTCCTCCTACACCCATTTTTCCTTCAAGTTGTATAGTAGATTTTTCACTCACAATAGCTATTACCAAAACCATCTGTTCACTGTTTAATCCCTGGGCTTTGTTTCTTTCTTTTCCTTTTTACCATTCAGTCCTTTCCAAAGGCAAGGTTGCCTGCTTTTATACAAGTTACAGGGCATAACAGTACACTATGTGTACCCTTTCTGGAGTGAATGACATAGAAGTATTAGAAAACCCCAAATAATCCTTCATTTTCTTGCATGCTCCCATTTCCCCCTCCAATAGTTCTACGCGATTTGGATCCGCATTTTTCAAACAATATACAAACAGGTGAGGAAAACAGACAGTAGAATATACAAATATAGAATTCAAGTGGTGTATTGACAGTTTGGTTAATAAAGGTGATAAATGTGCAAATGCATTCTGTCAAAATAAACTGATGTTCACAGAAACATAATGATGTTCACAGTTTTAAGTCTAATCTCAAAGGGCTATAAAGTATAAATTTTATTATTTACTTACAATTCTATAGATTGTATTTGCTCATTCTCATTTTTCTCTTTTTCCTGAAGGAAGCGTTTCATATTCTCCAACCTGTCCATCAACTGCAGAACTTTCTCCTTCAGATTTGCTTCTTGATCACTCACTTCTTTCAGTTTTTTGTCTGAATTGGCACATTTCTCTTGCAGAGCTACTGTACGACTTTCTAGATGTAAAACAACAGAATCTTTTTCTTGAAGTATTTCTTCTAACTTTGTTATGCTGTAATCTTTAGCTCTAAAAGCCTCCAAGAGGCTTTCAAGCTCTCCTATTTTTCCCTTGTAGCTGTTCACTTCCTCCTCAAACTGTGCAATTACTCTGCGATCTTCTGCAGCCTGTTTTTCAAATTCCTGGGTTTTCTTCTGGATTTGCTCTTGTAACTCATTCATAAGATCTTTTTCCTTTATGGACTGATGATCTTGATTTGTCACCTCATTTAATTTTATTTGTAGTTGATTATTACAGATTGCAGCGTCATCGAGTCCCTTCTTTAAGTCTTCAACTTGTTGCAGTAGCTCTTGAATCTGCTGACTTTTCTGTGAAGAAGCCTTAATAATATTTTTGCATTCTTCCCAGATGCTTTCAACACTGTAGTGAAAGGAGCTCTCCCATCCCAGATCTGCTGTAGAAGCAGTTTGGGACTGTGTCCATGCAGGATTCATTTGAGCTCTCTCTGGTTCATCTTTTTGACAGTCTAAGGAATCCTTGAGATTAACTAAGTCAATATCCAGAGCATAAGACTCTAAGTGACGTTTATACAACTCACCTACTTTAGACTGCACGGTTTTGATTTTTGACACCTTATCAATTATATTTTGTTTGGCACCTTCTACTTCCTTATTTAGCTGAATAATCTTTTCTTCTTGTTCCCTATTTATAGTTTTTTGCTTGTCTAATTCAGAAACAATCTCCTGATAGTCAGCTCGACACTGCTGAAGTTCTTCACTTAAGCCAGAAGCCCTTTCTTCAGAAGCAGAGAGCTTGAGACGCAAGTTTGTTACCTGCCCACTGAACTTGTCTTTTTCATGTTTTTCTCTTCTGCATTGTTCTTCAAGGGCAGCTAGCTGACCTTCCAAGCTCCCAGTTCTTTCCTTCAGTGCTAGTATTTCTGCATAGTTCTCAGAAGTATATGTTTTCATATAGTCAGTTCTCTTTTGCTCTTGAGAGTCATCTTCCCAACTCTTCTTGATATCTCCTAAAAAACACCCAAAACAACCCATATGGCTCAGGTTGATTTAAATCAATATTACAAATGACTAGTAATACAAAATACCAATTACCATATGGAAAATGGTCACCATCTCAAAGCCATACCCTCATATCATATGGCATTTTGAAGCCTTGAAATAGTTAAAGCCCTCTGAAAAGTTTCAACATGCAGTAGGTGCCTCTTCGGCTTTTAGACAATTTGCAGCAAGGCGTTCAGAAGCCTTTGAGAACACTTTGCCAGAGCTCTGTTCCAGCCTTCTACTCTGTACCACTAGTAGGAAAATCTAGTTAGTTTACCAGTATGTAATAATACCTGTGAGCTAGGTAAAATTCAGTTATATTTAGTTTCCTCCTCCACTGGCTCAACCACCCCATTAACGGACCCAGCAATCACTCATTTTCTACATGTAGAAGAGCAATAGTATATTTGGTGTAAATGGCATACTTTACTGACAAGTTTCGTTCATACTCAATATCCCCTTACTTTAAAAATGAAGCTAAAAATCCAGGACCTTCCTCTTTTCATCTGGTTTCTAAACTAGATAAGGGTAATTATATATGCTCATACCTAATATGTTACATGTAAAGTTCTCCCAGAAAGATGTACAACATTCTATCACAAGCCCAAATTTCCATAAATTTTATTAGCTTAAGAGTGGGTTTCGCTTAAGTGATGAACAATTTTAACTAAAGTCACATGCATTTCACCACCTTCAAGATTCACTCCACTTGTATTTCACACAAGAGTTTTAGAATCCAACTGTGTCCATTTAGTAACATGCATGCTGTGTTCCAGTATTCACGTTAAGCCTGGCTGTCTCTAAGGATTAGGTAGTCATGTGCTGCAGGGAATAATTATGGATTCTTGTGAGCACTCTAACTACAGCAAGGCAGAGTTCAGCAGTCATCTCACTTTGGGAGCATTAAGCACCTGGGTACATGTGTACTGCATGAAAACATCCTCCTGAATAGACCAAACAAGTTTTATAGTGACTGCGTCACTAGGAAAAAGTCATACTAAAGCATTAGCAAGAGTGTTTTCCATCTCAGTTCAGGTTTTGGTTTTAATTGTTAGGGTTATCAAATTCCACAGAACACTTTTTTCCCCTCTTGCTGTTCTGTACCTCTTCTTTTCTATTCTAATTCAACATTTCAGGTGCTCCTGCTAGGTCAGACAAAACAGCACCTTTACTTTGGCTTGTAAAGCCATACTTCTAAATACTACAAGATTTAAAATTTTGGGTTGGGAGATGGTTTTCTCTGAAAGCCTAGTTGTAGTCCCAAGAAAACATACCAGATAAGATACTACATATTCCTCATAATGGACACAAATTTTACATATTTCACTAAATCAGAAAGGTGATGAGGTCTCTTAAGACATATTTTGTCATCTAAAGTGGCAAGATAAAACAAGTAGCAGATCTTAGCCCAACACCTATAGTGAAAAGGGCATGATCATTCGAAAGAGAGTTTAGAAGTGATCTAAATGCTTTGTGCTGACAACTACAATCATGCAGCAAAGCAGGATAATTATTACTGCAAGAAGATATATCCTATTCAGTCCAGAAACTTTTTATGTAGGAAGTATGAAGACAGAAAAAGCCACACCCCAAAACATGAGAGGCAAGTCCTAGAGAAGAGTACAAAAACCTGAACTTCAAGGTCAGAAAACTTATCTTCTCCCAAAATAGACTTTGGTCATAGACCACTAGAATATCTAAATTCCGTGAGAAAGCCATCACAGAGTAGCTGTGATCATTGTTCTATTGTGCCAAGTACATTTGATGAGAATATTTAAGTGAAAGTATGCTTGTTAATAAGTTTCATCATTATGGATCGTGTAACAACTCAGTTTTTAAAACCCATGTCTTAGTCTCAGCACCTGCAAAAGGAACATTCAACATGGCTGAATAGACTGTTCTTCCTAACAGAAAAGTCACAGTGCTGACAAATGGGCAGTTATTCACTTAGAGACAAGCTATCACTTTTCTATTTTTTGTTTAAATGAGCTTCAGTCATTGAGATTACAATAATCTTACTACTAGATCTATTTATACACATGTGTATATATACACACACACACGTGCACACACACACGCATCTCTCAAGTAGTCTACATCAGCATCATTTCCCACTCCCCTCCTGTAACATTTATATAGGTGGCACCAGGAAATGGCCATGCTAGGATCCAGTAATATTCATCCCAGTCAAAGAAGATAGAGATAAATCAGAGATGTGTCTGGTACGGAGACGGAAGCTTATATTAAAGACTTCAAATGACGCTGAGTTGAACAAGTTGTACAAACATCAGAAAGGTTTTACTGGATCACACATCACAGGTTGACCTAACACAATATTTTAGCTTGTTTTGCTACTGTTGGTAGACCCAGCCACTTCCTATAGAACTTTCCTGACATAGAACAATTGCAAATATTGAAGGAATGAGACAATACATCCCTGCTTACCCCTTTCAGTACCTATGTATGAACCTGTTGACTGTTAGCTTGTCCAACCACTCCTGGATTTTGAGGATTACCTGCCTCTCCCACCTTCTAGGGCAGTAAATATTAAAAGTTCGCTACCCTCTGCATAAGTACTTTGTTCCATAAACTTAAGATGATCTACTAGATTGAGTGTTCCATTGTTCTTTCACTGCAGAATGTGACAAATTACAGTCCAGCATTGTTTGTTTACCATCTGTATCCTCAGTTTTCTGTGATCATGTGAATTTGACAGGTCTTGTTAACATGTTTTATCCTTCTTTATGGAGATAAGATATTTTCTGCTTCCCATATTTAATCTTACTTCTTTTTCTAGCCTATCCTCACCCAAACAATGCCTGGAAGATTCTTACTTGCACCTATTCTGCAGGAGGAAGGCAAAAAGGAACACAAATGGAAAGCTTTCATTCTCCTTTTGCATATGCTTTCCATAATTCTATGGGAAACTAAAGCCCAGCTGTGTCATGAAGTCAGGTTAAAGGCAGGCAGAACTTATAAATGCTATTTTGTACAAGTCAGTCCCATATAGCCCAATCTCACCAATTAATATACTTTAATGAAATGGATAATGTAAGCAGTAGTGTCCTTTTGAGTTTTACCCTTATCCTTGGAGGTCTTCAACTGTAGCTCATTTATTCATCTTTCTAAAACGACCGGCAAGCTCACAAAGCAGGGAAAGCAAAAAAGATTGGCAGTGCAAATGTGAGAGCTGCTGTCTGTGGACTTAAAATAATTTTACTTCCATTCAAGTGAAAAGCTTTTCTCCTTTGCCAGCACTGTCACCTTGACCAGAGCTGGTATGTTCACAGCATGCATACCAGAATAAAACATCCAGTTTCACAGCACATACTGTATGACTGAATAATCACTAAGTCATTGACACCTTTGATGCTTGCTTAGAACATTTTAAAACACTTGAACAGGAGATGCTGCTTTCCCTAAAGTCCAGCCACAGTAAGTTTAGTAGAGAAACAACTGTTAAGAAATTGCTTAACAACTGCAGCTGAGTCTATAAGCACATTAATGGATGAGAAAGCAGCAGAAAAATCTAAAAACTAGTTTTTATTAAAAAATATTTAGGAGGCAACAGTATAGGACCTTCTGCAAAACAGATGATAGTTACATAACAGTTACTTCTATTTAGAGTTTAACATGGTAGACTTTCTCCTCATAACATAACGTTTACACTTCACAACTTTTTGCTTCTGTTGTGGAATAGTAATCAAGTTTTTTTGGAAGACCCCCTGTTGAGTGATGGTAGAAATTGTACCTTTCTTGGCAGGTGGCTCTTCTTCTGCAGTAGCGTCATTTTCAAGGCAACGTTTTCTTCTCACTTCCAATACAGTTTCCTCACAATCCTTGAGTTGGCTGCTTTCAATCACTTTGTCAGAGTTCCTTTCTGCCAATTTTCTTTTAATAGTAGTTACAGTGTTGTCCTGTGTTAAAATAAGATAAACTACTTTGAAGTTTTACTAAGTGAGCACTTAAAAGTATTAGTAATCAGTTCTGTAAAAATATTTGCATAAAAATCTGAGTAATATGTATAAGGGTTATCACAGGAATAAGTCAGTTACAGATCAGTTACTTAAGCAGGTAGACCTTCAGACACTAGTAAGCACAATCCTTTGCATGGTACAAAAAAGCAAAACAAGAGACCAGAAAACTACAGGGTGCAAGACTTGTATGTAAGAGGATCTGAAAACAGTTT
This sequence comes from Coracias cyanogaster, assembly GCA_033124195.1. Lineage (NCBI taxonomy): Eukaryota > Metazoa > Chordata > Aves > Coraciiformes > Coraciidae > Coracias > Coracias cyanogaster. Next base: position 24,748 of record JAVSBS010010306.1, read on the forward strand.
CCAGTGTCAAGAGTTGAAGTTTCTCATTTGTTCAAAAAGCTAATGGTCAGCTCTACAAGTTCATCACTTGTCATAATTGGTAGATTTGGGAGTTTAACCAACTCCCAAGCCACAGATTATTTTTATCATGATAGATTTGATACAATTTGGAAGTCTAGTCTGTTCTGTCATACATGTATTTTAGACTATTTGACTAAGAATAGTTTATTTACTTCCAAGATGACAAGGGTCAATTACTCATCTTTAAGTACTTCATTTTAAAAAGTATTTATAGAACAGACTTGAAGTTTGTGCTCATGTTTTAGGTTTCATGCTACACGGTCAAAGTAACACTGTAGAGTTAGAGACTTGCTCTTGGCAGCAGTAGTAATAGGAAGTAGTCATCACCACTGTTATCACTCTTGGAGCATTCATACTATTGAAAAACTACTTTGCTGTGGGGCAGAGAGAGGAAATAGAAGATGACGTATGGTCAAAGCCTTAAGTTTAAAGTGGAAGAAATAGATCAGAGCACTAAGTTCCAATTAAAATGTTCAACTACTTCAGGTTACTGGATATCAGGCTCAAAAAACCCTAACTGCACAGTTTGTTTTCTGTATGTTTTTTTTAAACCTGTATATGGTTAACCAACCTGGTCTTTTGGCATTCAGCAGCTAGCAGTAGACTATAGCCAGTTTTATTAATTAAATCACATCAAAAGCAGAGAAACTCTGGCCATCCACTCTTAGTTCAAATGCTGCTCAATATATTCATATTATCACTCTTCCTTTGAACACCATTATGAGCATTGTGTTGGTGGGTGGAACATAGATTTTTGTTGCCAATTTGCATAATCACTGACCTTCTCACATTAACTTCTAACTTCTGTTCAATTTGACCTTCTGGTGCAGCAAAACCTCCTTTCCTTCCTCTTCCATTCAGGGAAAGAATAAAGAGATAGTGACATAATCCCTCTATTCCCACTGCTTAAATCCTCCCAGCTTGAGTTTTTTTTTCTTTAGGGTGGCTCTTCTTGGTCTCATCTACAGTCCTCAACTCCAGATCACAAATCCCATTTTTCTATAACTTTAATTTCAATCCCAATTTCACCTGCTAGTACTTCAACCAGGTAGGAATTTCTTACGGAAAATTTCAGTTTTCCAGAATAGCTAAGTCCAGTATAAGCATAGATTTAGAATTTTTTGTATAAAGAAAATTGAGATGTCTAAGACTTACATAGTCTTTTATGGTTTCTTCTAAACGGGATATCAAATCTTGTAGTCTCACAATAACATCATCTTTTTGCTCCAACATGTCCATTAGTTCTTGGATCCTTTTATTCTGTGTATTCATTTTCTTAGAAAAGAAAGAATTGGAGTTCAGTCAGTGTTAAATTGTTGAACTATACCATGCATTCAGAAGCAAGATCAGTTAAGCTAAGCCTGATATTAAAAAAGAGCTGATTGTATACTATAATATTTAATACAAAATTCTGGTAGCTTAAAACAATTTTGCACAAGTTTTGCCTTGAAAAAGTTACCTTAGTTGCTTCTTTAAGCTGCTCAGCAGACTCATCCAATTTAATCATCTGCATTTCAAAGTCTGTAACAGAAAAAAGCCTGCATCAAATAAGCAGCCATTACACAGTTTACTCAGTAATCCATTTTTCTTCTGGTACCTCAGTATCTTTTTAATAGATTGATTTATTTTTATGTTGACTTCTACTTAAAGGACACATGTCAAAAAGTTGTTTAGGTTTTTTGAATAGGAGAATTGGGCCTTGCAACCCATATAAAATACAGATTACATCAAGAGGCTTCTGCTGAAATCATATTGCTACTTTTTCCTCTCTATAAAAGTTCCACAGGGTACCTGAAAAAACCTGCATCAGCACGTTGTGAAGTGTGGGAATTACAATATAACATGAAATCAAGAATCAATAATGTTCATATTTTACCCCACAATTCAGAAGTCTGCAACTGACAGTTTTAAGTTTTGTCTTAAAAATGAAATAACCAAGGCCTGTGGAACTGTTCAACCTGAACATACACAAAACAATCAGTTACCACCTCTACACATGTTTTAGTTCCAAAATCCTGCTCAACTGGACTATTATTTCTATTTTATGGTAGTCAGTCTTTTTTTCTGCCTTTCACATCACACTTACACCTAGCTCACCTTTGGTTTTCTGTGTCAGCTCTTCTTCAGTTTTGATTAGTTCATTGGTTTTCTTTGTCAGCTCTTCTTTGGTTTTAGTTAGTTCAGCGGCAATTCTTCCCATTTCTTTTTCAAGCCAATGTGTAGCTTTGTGTGGGTCCTCTAGGGACACAATGTATTCATGTGCTGCTTCCGCCTGCTTTTTAATATCAATAACATCATTCTGCAGAGAATCAATAATGCCTTCAAGATCAGTGTAGGTGTCTGGCCTGCTGCTATGTTCTTCATCCTGCAGGATAATTTATATCCATTTAGAAATAGCAAAAAATTACACAATAGCCATTGGTTTTACTAATGGAAGACCACTATGAATTCAAACATGTAAATTCAGTTAATTCTGGCTCCAAAGCCATCTTGTGGGTTCATATGCAGTTTGATTGCCAGTTTGTCTACCTTCACACACAAGTCTCCAGTATCAAGTAATAGCTACTGTATAGCATTTAATGACCCACCATCACATTCCCTTTTGTATCACCACAAAAGTATCCCCTCCAAATTTATTATAAGAGCTAGTATTTTTTTTACCTGAGAACACTGAATGAACACAGCAAGGGAATAGTCTTAGAAAAAATATATCTGAAATTTTCCTATCAGTAAATGTTTGTGAGCTGGAATAATGTTGTAGTAACTCATGAAAATTAAGTTGTACTCAAAAAATTAACAAAACAAGGAAGATATAAAGTAAAATAAAGGGTTCTAAACCCAGCCTCAATTTAAGAGGCTATTTATGTCTTAAGTATATATACAATTCCCATTGCTTCAGTTGTAGCTACAATAACCTTAAGAGGGGGAAAAAAGTCTCTGGAACTGCTCCAGTACAGTCCACATATGGGGCCTAAAAAGTCAGCTTCAAATACTTTAAATAGGCACTTAATGCAATAGTTTATACCATAATTTGGTATAAGCTTATAAATTTAGTTTGTAAAAGGGATGTTTTTGGGAAGGGATAAAAATACCAGAGGTCCAGCTTGTTCACTGCAAGGCTGATCTTTTAATTTCTTTTCTTCATCTGAATTTTTAGTATAATCATTTACAAGTTCTTTGAAGATTTCTAGGCGTCTTTCAGAATTTTCTTCAAGCCGCTCTCGCTCATGAGAAAGACACTCTCTGTAGTAGGAAAAGTAAGTCAGCTAAAAGCTACCTAGTATGAGCTCTAAGAAGTTATTTGTACAGCTGCCTATAAACAAAGACGTCTTTCACTTCAGGATGTGGTTTAGTGGTCATGGTAGTATTGGGTTGACAGTTGGACCAGATCTTAGAGGTCTTTTCCAACCTTAATGATTCTATGATTCTTTATTTTGGTACAATAGCACCATACACAAAAGTGTTGCTACACCAAAATAGAAGTATATTTCCCCTGACCCCATGCCCCTGAAGAATGTGTGGGAGACAAATATATACACAGATTATGGATAGTACTTAACTAAAAATATTTTTTTTTTTTCTTCTTCAGCCGTAAGATCTGTTTGGAGTATCACTAAGACTGCAGTAACTGAAGAATTTGCAAGTGTCACTTTTACTAACATCCTATTAACAAAGCTTTTCTCTTAGGGAGAGCTCTACAGGAACAAACAGTGCTTACAGATTCCACACACATGCATGCGCACACACAGACTCCTACCCATCCACCCAAAATCAAAGCCTTTCACTACACAGTGTTTTTCCTGAACTCATAGTGCAAAGCCATCTGTTAACAAAGGCAGTAAGTCTAGCACAGGAGTGTGGTCCCTTACAGCCAAAGGGAATTTAAGAAATAAGTGATTTTTTTTTTTAACCCAGTAACTTTAAAACCACCTAAAGCTAACTTACTTGAAATCTATCTCCCGCTCAGCAAAATATTGGGTAAATTCCTGTGTCACTTCTTCACGAATTTTTAGTTCCAGCAGTAACTTGTCCTTCTTTTCAGTAATAAGTTTGTTCTTCAAGTCTTCTATGAGACTCAGCATCGTCTAGAATTACCATTAGCATTAAGTTTTTAATAAAGAAATAGTTTCCCAGAAGTGAGATTTTTTTCTCATTTCTCAGACATTACAACACCACTTTACTCTTCCAGCTGGCAAAAGTTCTTCCAGTTATTAGCTTATTCATAAACAGAAGGATTCATAAATAGGTTGAAATACCTTTTTTGTACTAGCAAAGCAATTTAAGTTTGCACAGGACAGGCATTTGCAAAGAACACTGTTTATTACAAGAAATCTTGAAGCTGTCTTAAAAAGCAGGATTAGCCTCCATATGATTTCTCTCGTTTTCCAGATGTTCATTTATTGGGCAATGTTAATTAAACTTCCACAAAACAGGTCTCTAGTCTTATGTTCACTCCTCATCTTCCCTAGAAGTGATTAAAATTGCTATTCCTGAAAGAATGGCTTTCAAGTTTTTCTTGTGCATAGAATACAAAGGAATTCTTATGCATTGCTAAAAAATAGGTAATACTTGCTGTGCATTGACCATAGGTTACCAAAAGGCAAGACAGAAAAAATCTGCAATTCTTATTGCTCAGTCTGCATTTTAGAAACATTTCAGCGTTTTCGCACAATAGGCACTAACTTATCAGTAATTCCACTTATTGCTTAACACTGGATTTAGGTAGAATAAGGGTGAGCAGAAAAAAAAAATATAGGTGACAGATGGATGAAACTGGGAGAAGAATACCTTCCTTCAAAACTCCATGCTACACTAATTCTTAAAGAAGCCCTAGCACATACCATATATTTTTTTTTTCCAATAAGAACTTGATTTTCTTCGTCATTCTGTACTACTTCTTCACTTGACATACTAGGCTGTTCATCCATCTCATCATCTTCAATCACATCTTCTAAGCTCCTGTCCCACAGGATAGTAGCTCTTTTCTTTGGGATTGGCATTTTAGCACAACACTGTAGTGATGTTTCTTTTGCTGATTTCTGGCCAAATGACTGATCTTGAGGAAGAACAGATGTGTCCATAACTAAAACCTACCCAGAAAATAAAGAATAAAGTCATCAGTAGTTTTTAAACCTCTGCTAGCACGTCCTGTTGCACTTTTTTGTAGGTCCCCCGAGCACAGTACTCCCGTCCCCCTGCCTATCCTCTGTTGCAAGTCACTATTTAGACCAGTTTCCAGCTGAAGTATAAAGGTATCACTTAATAGTCCAACCCTTCTTTTGATCCCAGGAGCATCAAGTTTCACTAGCTTGACAACCTACAAGAGGGTTGCCACTCATGAACAACAAATTCTTTATTTCCTATACTTTGAGTTTCTAGCCACATTACATGAATGTCGTACTCCAAATTCTATTTCTTGAACAGCTGTATTGCTCTTACAGTCTGCTCCTTCTAGTGTTGTACTTAACCTGCTTAGATGAGCCCATATTCTAAAGGCCTGCATTTATTGCCCCTTGAACACATTTAACTGTCAACAGTTTTCCAGGGCTTCCCACAAGGCTGCAGCACTGATACATGATACTTTTGTCTTTGGACTTTACCAGGGTTATATCCCTGCACTTCTATTCATCCTACTTAACCTCCACCTTTCCACTGAAGGCTCTATGGACATAAAGACAGCCTTTCAAACTCTTTGGTGCTCAATCTACTTAATATTTCAGGTGAGCAATATTCCAAATTAAGATAGCAGTAGTATATGGGGCAGCTATAATTGCTCCTAGGCAGGAGCATGTTAGAAGTATAGAAGAAAAGTTTACCCAGACCTTCGAATTTCTTTCAAATACAGCATCTTGTTAGGCTGGACATTTTATAGGAATTATAGATTTCACTAGGAGATGCTCCTAACCCCACACTCCCAGGAAAAAAAAAAGTCCCAAAGGCTTTTAAAAAGCTTTTCAAGGAAATAAAGCCTGATTAGGATTAACTAGAAAATATGATTGCAATTTGAGACCAAAAAAAATCCAGTAACTAAATCCATATTCTGAGAAGTGAGAAAACCTGCTCTTTAAATGCAAATCATAAGTACTGGTTAACAAGATAAACTACAACACACTTACTTTTTGTGCAATGGCTGAGAACTTCAGTACATTGAGTGTTTCGTCATATGCTGAAGCACATTTGCTTATGTTTACCATCATGTACACCTTTCCCTTTCCACTGAAGAATCCTTGAAGGAAATGAGTTAACTTACTTTCCCGAAAGGGTATGTGCTGTTGCAACCTTTAAAAGACAAAAAGAACAGATGACCAGAAGTTTAACAATTTCCAGACAGTGAAAGAACTATCTAGCTGGAAGACTTAAAAATATTTGTAAAAGTAGTCTTTAAATAAATTTAAATTTTGGGCTAGATACAGTTATTTGTAAAGAGAGTGCCTGGCTGTTGTGACTGCTACTTCAGCCTGTTTGATATAATGGCTATTGCAATACAGTCATTGGAAGCACTTGAACAAAATGCGTGTTCAACATTTAACCTAGGGTAGGTCACATAGCCTCATGTGACATCAGAGTTTACCCCACCTCTCTTCCTTTCCACACTCACAAGGACATATTGAGTTCTAGGCATGCAGTATCCAACATGATCAGAGATCTTTCTCACTCAGTATCCTGTCTCTGAGAACAGACAATAGCAACCACCTAGGCATGAAAATGAGTATACAAACAGATATTTTACAGGATGTCCTCTAATCCCCCAGCAGTTCGGCATTTCCTGAATCAGAAGTTGTACCATTGAATTTACCAGCTAGGGATGTAGGTTTTGATGCTTATAGGAAATTATGAGAATTCTTAAAACTAAACACACTTTTGCCGCTTAATATGTTGCCTGCATTTGTACACATGACAGCTACAGAACTCAGCAAGATAGTGACACTCCTGCCAGAATACATAAATAGGGCTCATAAGTAGTTTTGCTGCAGGACTGAAACATGAATAATTTTAAGAAAGTTACTGCTTTCTACTCAACCTGCAAGGGCCATCTATTAACATTTTAAGAGATCATGCTTCGGATTATTTCTTCTACTTTTTAAAATTCCAAGTTACTGCGATCAAAACAAAGATATTCAGAATACATTAAGAGACCTTTAAGTAGCTGCTAAGTTTAATGCATACTTACTATCTGGAAAAAGCAGGAAGACAGACCGTAAATTCACAAAACATAAGGTTAATCAGGAATACATGCTACACACTAGCAAAGCTTTTTTATCTTAAGGTGTGATAGACTTTGGATAGGCTGTCAGGAACAGTGTTATGGAGTAAGTGAATTTGGCAGAGCACATCCAGGCATATCAATCAGCAAGACTGACAGTTCATTTAACTTCTGGGACAGAAATAGATCTTCAAATGACAATCTGTGGGGAATGCTGTTACTAGACACTTAAATCCAGCTGTGACTATATATTGTACTGGTTTAGACAGCTTTTTGTATTACTTTTCTTTAGATCCTCAAGCTATGGCATAAATAGTGGGAAGGCTTTCTTTCATCTGAATATGGTTAGGTTGATCAGGAGGAGAGTGTTAAAGTGATGTCAAGATTCAGATTAAAACGGACAAATTTTGTAAAAGAGTGCACAGTTATGATAGCACAGCAACATCCTGCTGATGAAAAGTGTTACACTACAAGTGTGTAGAAAACAGAATTAGTTCACATAGGAGTAATAAAAGGCTGAAAATTTGACTCTATGACACTAGTGAAAAGGGGATTTAAAACTTATTATGAAGTTTTATAAATGAAGCTCAGAAGAAGAAAATTAAATTGCTAAAATCTATGATAGCATGTTCAAAGGTTGTTAGAATTTGAATTAAGAACAAGACAAGGCAAGATAACTTTGGTAGAGTAACAAGACTTTAAAGTACAGACTTGCAAATTCTAGATGTCTTTTTTTACCAAAAACTTAAATGTTAGCATTGTATATTTTAAACAATTGCTTTTAAACATTGTAGGCAGTACCTAAAAACCACAACCAGTTTGCAATTCATAGAAGGACTTACTTTGACTGTTGACAGTTTTTGAGTGCATTAATACATTTGCCTAGAGTCATAAGTGAGGTGTTTATATTTCCACTCTCTTTCAACCTATCACCTTCATTGTGAGTCTTGGTATATCTTTCGGAACCAGCAAGATCACACATTACCAATCTGAAAGCAGATAAGGAAAATTCGCTTTATTTAAAAAGGAATAATTTGTGCATTTTCTGAGGTAAAAGACTATCACATTTCTTAGCAGAATAATTTCTTGATTTTCATCTGCATAAACACCTCCATCCTTTTCAATGTTGCTTCCCCAATCAAGCTTCACATGACCTCTCGGCAAACCCTTTCCTAACGCACTTCCCATTCCCCCTACCTCTGTCTTCTTCCTTCCAAGGACTCATGGGTTCAGTATAGTAGGCTAGCAGAAGCTTATGCTGAGCAGAAGCAACAAGTTACAGAACAGTGCTGTATCCTGATGGCTTGAAGGCTAAGTACTTTGAGTTAGAAAGTGAGGAAACCATCATATATGCATAATGCTCTATCAGGGAGCACTGGGCATGTACTACAGGACCAGTACACCAACATGGAAGATAACTGACAACATCATAGAAGAAAAGGACTCTGCTCTGAACTTACTCATTGACTTTGGTCACTTTTGGCATTCCCAAATCTTCAATTTTTAATATCTTGACTGTGAATATGCTGTGACTAAAAGGAAAAAAGTTTAGATTAGCAGAGAAGTGATAAAGTAGGCAAATACTTTCAAAATACTTTTAGACTTCACAACATCTGTTCACAAGATTGTTCAATCAACACATCTAAACATATTCCACCACATACAAACTTTTAAAGAGATATTTATGTAACACTTTTTTCCTCATTTAGATGGAACAAAGCTAAATGCTTTTGCTTGAAGGAGAATACTCAATAAAACCTTGTTAGCTTTTGTACATATTCATCTCATTGAAGGATTTAATCATTCTGGCTTAAACCATTGGATCACATACTGTTAAAGGATGCCAGAAGGGAAACCTAGATACCTAGACCTTTACCCTCCTAAATGCCATAAGCCATATTTTAGTTTCTCTTTCCTCCCATGCACCATCCTGTAACCAACATTATTCAAAAGTGTTTCTCACCTTCTGCTGGAGCAAGTATTTAGTTTCGTGCTTGCAATACTCTGGTGTTTCAACCCCAGTTTTAGAAGTCTAAATGCTTCTTTAGAATCAGAAATCTGAACCCACTGCAGATCTTTAGGAAGAACAAACACAAGAATCTTGTGAATATCATTACCAAAAAGAAGGAAGGGATTAGGGGTTGATGTACACACACTAAGAATAATACATTTACTTAGACCTACAAATATTTCACTAAGCCTGCTTCAGACAAATTATATGATGACAAATAAGATCAAGGCTCCTCCTGCCATGGAAAAAAGGAAGGACAAGTATATAACATAATTTCATCCTATGGGCACATTATTAAAGATACAGATGCTTCCATATATGTTGATTATTGCCTTTCATACTAAAGGCAGACATTTTGAATGCCACAGTGAACACAGTTTGGAGTTTTCTGATCTAGAAAGAAATGTTACAGGCAGACTGACTTTTCAAATTACATTTAGCAATTTGCAATGTATTCTAATCACCTTTTACATAAGAACATCCCTTGATGTCTTGAGCAAGACGTAGAGTTTTTCTTTTCTTGTCATTTGATGTAGGAATCAGTAGATCATAAAAGCATTCATTGTAAATCTCAAAAAATGAAACCCAAACAGAAAATTTCACACGATTTTCCACAGTTGTGCTAGAATGTGCTGAGTCTTTTAACAGTTCTTCCAAATCTGCCAAGTACAAAATATTACAAATCAATATAGGCCTAGTAAAGTGAATTTTCAAACACTGAAAATTGATATTATAGCAGCTATCTGAAAAACCACTTACCCTGGGAAAAAACCCTTAAAATTTTCCTCCTCTTTAAATATCTGGAAGTCACATGCTTACCCTACATATTTGCAGGAGACACCTATTCTACCACTTCCTTTCCCCCTTGCAAATTCTGTCAAACATGTACAGCTTGTTTAGAGTCATTCAACTCTCTTCAGTATCTTTGTAATACTGGGAATTTAACGGACAAATACACTCATTCTGACTTTTTAAAGAAAACCCAGTATTTAGGTACTTTTTAAATGCTAGGATTAGGTACAGATACTCTAAAAAGCCCATCAGAATACAACTAGATCCCATAGCACAAGCAGTACTACTTTTCCTTGCTATAGTTTTATTTAAAGCCTGTTCAGGTATTCTTCTAACCATTTTATTCTTGTGTTTTCTGCCCAGGTAACTTGCTCACCATCCAACTTACAGGTATAATGAAATCACTACTTGGCATTTTTATATTAACGTAGGCCAGAAGTCAATCATTGACCTTAAAGCCTCTTTGCCAGCTTTAATTACAATTCTTTAATAAAAAACATACCGTTAGAATCAACCGGTCCTTTGTTGTTAGTGCTATTTTGATGGTCTACCTACAAAAGAACAGACAGTTTAACATACATTGTTGACAGTATGCCACTGGTACACCACCAGTTATTAATGTAACAGCTCTACTGTCCTACTGGATTAGCCTATTGCTACTACCCTGTATACCTATACAAAGATCCTGGCTACACATCATGCCTAGTTCAACCCATCTGTATACTCCTATTGAAAGGGTTGTTCTTACCTCAGTACCCATTCCTGACACTTCCCTCACATCAGGCCCTATGACAGTACATAGCATGTCAGCTCCCTGAACCAGAAGAAAAATAGCCAGAGCAAAACAGAGGAGTGGAAGCAGGGCGATTTAAAAGGATGATTTGCAGAAGTCCAGTTGCAGTTTACACATTACTCTTAGCCTGGTGAATCTAGAGAGTCCTGAAAGTTTTTAAATTACTGACATTTTGCCAATTCAGAATTCTGTATCTTACAGCTTACTAGGTCAATCCTCAGAAACAGAGGTAAATGTAGAACAGTTGTTCACTTAAGCAATTAAGTGAGCAACTTACTGCTTCATGGTACAGGCTATGGAAACCTTTTACCATTGAAAAAAAGCCTAGGTTATGAGAAAGAGGGAAAAATTTGTTCTGCTGAGTAAAAACAAAAAGTAAAACAAATCCCTACAGTTAGAACTTAGGAAGGCTCATACACATACAGTCTATTGCTTGGTGTTTTTGTTGGGTTTTTTTTTGTTGTTGTTGATTGGGTTTTTTTGGTTTGGTTAGCCACAGAACTGCAAAGAAGTACAACACATCTACCAAAACAAGTATGCTTAAGAAACATGGATTAAAAACCAAGTGTGTTTTGGGTCATGTTTTTAAAGTTTTGACAAGAGTACATTTCATATAAAACTGGGATTCCATAAAGCAATTCCTGAAAAAGTTAAATATTTATGTAATCAGAACTTGTATTTAAGCTTTACACATTTAAAACACCCACCTAAACATGTCTCTGTTGAAGTAGCTGCAAACTTGACCAAATTTATAAGCTGAATTATTGTTCTTATAACCAGTTTTACATACTAGAGAGAACATGTGTATTAAAGCACACATACATAAGTTTTTCTGAAATTCTTAAAGACTGCTAGAGCTTGATTTAACATATGCCTGTGCTTTTGAAGTGAAATCTTGAAGAATATTGCTGCCATCTCCCTTCCACACTGGGGAATTCCAGTTAAACTCATGAATAAAAATTAAGATAACATATACATTCCATCCCACAACAGCCAGAACAACCCATTTTAACCTATCACACCACTAGGGAGATGCTTAATTCTTTTCATTAAAAATAAAGCACCATAGTTTCTAGTTCCAATTCCAAGCATAAGCGCAGGTTTTTTTAATATAATTCCATTCATTTCAGAATTAAAAACACCAAGAAAAAGGTATGCTGATACAAAACACAAATCCTCCATAACTGTAATAAGACAGAATTCCAGGCAACTCAGAGTGAAGTGTATTTCTGGATTGCTCAACAGTGACCTGTTGAAGCATAAAATCCCGCAGAAACCGATTTCACTTCAAATCTTTAGAAGTCCACTGGCTTTGTAGCTCTGCTGTTTCAAAAAATTTTGCTTCCTTTGAGGATATTTACTAAACTAGGTGGAAAACAACCTCAAAATTATTAATTCCTTTCAGCATCCTGAAAGACAGTAAATCTTAAAATGAGCAGACCTACTAATGTCCCCACAGATAGACTATTTGCATTCAGTCCTTACTAAGTACCACTAACAGCAGATAAAAGTTACAAGGTGTCCAAGCTACAGAAAAAAAGTTTAGTGTTTGCATGCTATCAAGTATTCAGCTACAAGAGGGAACAGGTTTCATCAGCTGTATTGCTCACTTTACTGCTAATCTGAATAGCTGTCTGACAGCAAATAGACACATCCATGCTTAAATACAGATAGTGTCTTCCCATTGAAAAATGAACAGGTTAATATTGAGCTATCTAAATGTGCACACTTATCAGTATAGAAACAAGTGCTCTTCTACCTCCTTTGTTTGGCGAAGTATTGAATTTTTAACAGCAGTTTCTTCTCTCACTTGGTCTTTAGTCAGCCTTACATAATCTCTGCATCGATGGGGTTTGAGATCCATTGCTGTGTATTGCTTTCCCTGAATACTTTTAAACAACATATCCATAGTCCTTGGCAGAATACCAACATCATCCTCTGTCCCTGAAAGCAATATACAAAAGAAAGATCCTAATTATTACTGTAACAAGGTATACAGGTAAAGGAAGATAGATAAGCAATTCTTATGTCAAGGCATACATGAGGAATTTGGATGCCACTTAGAACATGAAGCCTTGTGTTTGTTTTCTTAAGGTAACAGAAGTGCCACGAGGGTTTTGAAAGCAACAAAGCCATGCTTTTAGGAACAGGTCATGCTCTTCCCTTGAGACCATAAGGTACATCACAAACTGCTGGGGTATTCTTCATAAGCTTAGCCTTACGTAAAAAACCAAAACAAACTACAAACAGACATTCAATGGAGATTTACAGTTTTTCATTGCACTTCACAGGCTGCCTTCACATTCTCTCTCAAGGAAGTAATCTAGAAATACATCTGATGACTAATCTCTCAGCTGCAGTCCTGTATTAATTCCACAGATCCTACAAAAAGTTCTAGATGCCTTGTGAAGACTCACTCCTTTCCCTGCCTGAGACCCTTTATCTCACAGCATACTACTTTTGCACCCAAAACACAAAAAGGAGCCACATAAAAGCCTCAGCACATGCTCGGTCTTTCTGAATCCAGAAGCAAGTTTAAAGGGGGTTCACTTAACTTTTATTTCTAAACCAGAGAGAAGGGGAGAAAGGAGAGAGGAGAATCAAAACTACTGTCTCATCTCAGACTGACAGCATCATCTTCCAATTTCTGATAATTTCTCCTACTACTGAGACAGGTGTACTTTTACCAGTTAGAGCACTAACTGTGTCACCTAAATCAGACCATGAAAGTCTCCAGGGTCTGAAAAGATGTGAATCAAAAATTCTTGGAAAAACCACACCACACAATATACCCCAAACTAGTCAAGCATGATGGACTATACACTTCAGGAATATTACTTTTGTTATCTACCTATTTATCAGGACAGGAAGGAACACTCCATTATTGACCCAGCTTAGCAATAACTGAAAGTACTAGCAGTAGTCTTTACTTATAATCCACCAAACAGAAGATCATTTAGAAAATGTCACTTCAATAAAGATCAGTTTCATATGGCACAAAACTCATTATCCTTCTACTACTTCTGGATCTAAAATAAGCAGTATGGGATCTAGAATTGCCATTTCATGATAGGAGAAATAGTTTCAATGTGAATCAAATCACATCATTTGTTAATTATTTTTCAAAGCATTTTAAAGAATGACATCTTCTGACTAGAAAGATTATTGAGCTTTAACAGTACAGAAATAGTGCATCAAGAGACAAGGTCTCCTAGAGTATCATTAATAAGCTTAGAAATTTGAGACAAGACAGAAATACTTGGAAGTAATCAAACACGTTTCAGTCTCTTCCTACAACTGAAACAGACTCAAATACTGTTCCTTATTTGAAGATAGTGCATATAAGCTGCACAAGACATTTTTAACAATAAAAAAATGCTGGTCTGGTGTAGAGCCACTCACATACTTTTCACATCCAAATCAATCATCACCATATCAATCAATCATCATCAAATGTTTTAGGCTGGAACGCACCTCTAGAGATCATGTGGTCCAACCTCCCTACACAAGCAGGGACATCTCTACCTAGGTCAGGTTGCTCAGAGCCCCATCAAGCCCAGCCTTGAATGACTCCAGGGATGGGGCCTCCACCACCTCTCTGGGCAGCTCATTCCAGTGATCTATCACACATGTTAAAGAACTTTTTCCTAATATCTAACCTAAATCTATCCTTTCCTAGCTTAAAACCATTACTCCATACACATAAATATTTTCCCATTTCCCCCTCCTCCCTGACATTCTAGACACTTGGAGGAAAAAAGTCATATACACTAAGCTGAAATTATTACAGCCTTACACAGCAGTTTCACTATATATTTATGTAAACTCTGGCAGCAACTGCTGGTAGTTTAGTGATATCTGTTGTGTAAGGAGACTTTCAAAGGCTATTTATTAATGTTCAAGGGAAGCCAATGTATAGAGCCTAGAGTTTAAATAAAGGAAAAGTTACAACATTTCTCCTAGAAGTAATTGTCACTTGAAAAGAATAAAGTTCACTCAAGGAAAACACATTTCTATTATACCTTGGAAAGTGTAGGTTTTCCCAGCATTCGTAACGCCATATGTAAAAATAAGACGATTATATCCATCTAAGAAATCTTGTACTGGTTGCTTCATGGTACCTTCAAAGAATTCTTCTTGAGTTGTTTCAGGTCCAAACACCTGAGCATTGCCAAGAAATAACTTTAAGCAATCATTACAGACTTTAAAAGAATCTTTGAAATTCTGTGTTTATAATCTTAAAAATTGACAGTCTAAAAAAAAATCTAGTTTGCTTGGCATTAAATAAGTCAAACAACTTTTTCTAGGAATAAATTTTTAAAATGTAAAGACATTTACTTGTGAAAAAGTGAACTTCTGTAACATCTGTCCAGCAGTTTTTTCACTTAGTCGACTCAAAGAGATTTTGGGGTTCTTCAGTATGATGCTTGTTGAGTCTTCAAGTGAAATGCAGTCCTATTAAAAGTAAGCACAAGCAATGCAGGCACAAGAGTACAAAGAGCACAGCTTACGGGAAAAAAAAAAAAAACACAACATTTTAAATGTGCGGGTTTATTAAACTCAAATGTCACACCTGCAATTCATTTTCTCTTTCCAACGATGTAAATGGCCTAACACGCAGGCAAACTTCTATATGTCCCTTAGATTCCAAACTGCTTCTCTTAAATAAAAAAGAAATTTTAAAAGTCAGAAATTTGACTAGATTGTTTGACAACTAACATATTCAGGCAAGTTTATTTTCACCAGGCTATTTTGAGCAGACTTATTTGATGACATAAGAAACAAAAGTAATTCACTACATCAGTTTTCACAAAGTGTTTAGGGCCCTGCAGAAGTTCACTGTGATAAGAGTTAATAATCTTGCAACTTGTATATATACACATTATCTTGAGGCCAACTAGGAATCAGGAATGAAATCCACAAAAGCATTCTCTGATTAAGTTGCTCTGAACTAGCAATTAACTAGCCAGAGGACTGATGCAGTGCCACACACCACACAACTTATTCTGATCCTATGTATTGCCTTCAAATTAAAAAACATATGAAAGATGCTTATTATTCTTATTATTCTTATTGGTGAAAGGACTAAGCTTATTAAAAACAAAAAAGCTTTCTTACCCGATTTGTGTCTGAGCTTGAAGAAATGAAAGAAAATTCAGTGGAGAGATCTGCTTTAAGATCTTCCATATCTACTGGCCTTATTCTTAGAGGCTCAACACTATCAACATAAGATGGTCTGAAACCTTTCTCCTTATCCAAAGTCGGATCCATCCTGCAAGACAAAACTATTTTTTGCTCTCTGATGACATTGTCTACATTTTCACCAGGCTATTTTGAAGTCTCTTAGCTTCTTAAGTCCCTTAGAAGACAAGTCAATTTGAGAGCAATAGCTGCAATTTCTTTAGGGAGAAAGCTTCCTTCATACTATCCATGATTTACATAGCAAGTTTCTGATAGTTGGGAAAGGGTCTGCATAGCAGTTCTTATCATGATGAACCAGGAAAGACTATTCTTGTTTCAATTAGAAGCAACTGTTTACTGGGGAAAAGCATTACAGGTATACCACAACCTTGCTAAAAACCACATCTGACAAGGAAGATCATCTTAAAAAAAAAATTTTTTTTTTTTAATTATACTGTTTCCATATCTACCTCTTCATCATCCCATTATAATGTCATTTAGAGCAGGGGTCCTCAAACTATGGCCCGCGGGCCGGATGCGGCCCCTGGGGCTCCTCAAACCGGCCCGCGGGTATTTACAGAACTCCCCGCCCCCCCCC
>JAVSBS010010308.1:0-18231 GCA_033124195.1 Coracias cyanogaster
GACTCTGTGGCAGGATCTACAAAAAGTCTTCACTAACTGACAGTTACCTTTCTTCAATACTGAGATCTGCAAAAATTCCACAGCTTGCAATTCTATTTCTTCCTTTTTGGCATGAATTTTAGCATCTAATTGCACTTTTAAAGTCTGGCTTATGATCCCCTATCAAAGTTTTTCTGAGGGCAGTGTGTGGCTTGTACAATCTGGCATCTCCGTCCCCCCAGAACTGCATATTTATCTCAACCAGCGCAGCTCTACAATAAAAGCTTTTAAGGTTTTTCAGTTTCTTGGTTGTTCTCCTTCTCCTGACCCACCTCCAAAATTTCTTCTTTCTGGGCATGTAAGAGTGGGCAGAACCTGCACACCTAATACCTAATAACCAACTAGTTCTCCTCACAATATGTAGGTCATTAAAGATATTACCTGCAACACTCAGAAAATTACCTACATTTCAGATCCTAAAGTATCTTCATTTGCCTTTATGAGAAGGCAGATCTCTCACTTAAACTGCTTCCAACTGTCAGCCAAATATGGAGACTTTGCACCAAAACCATGAGCTTCTCCACTTTCTCAACATGTGTCTTTTCTTCTTGGTTCCTTCAATATCTGTGCTACTTTCTTTCTGGGCTTGTCCCCATTTATGGACTTTCTGGTCTTGGTCACATTTCTAAGAGGAGATTAATGAGGAGCCTGAGTCAATGTTTAGAATTAGCAAACAGGTGCGTTAACAGACACTGAGAAAAGACCCTTCTGGGAGGGAAAAGCATGTAACTACGTCACACCATTAACATCAACACTCTTTAACAGCTGGTTTGTACCAGACTTCTCCAGAAGTGTGTTAGATTTCTGGTTTTAAATGGTTGCCTATCTTTGCACTCTAGATTTAGAGACTGGCTCAGTTACAAGCTTTACAAATATTTTCTTCTAATATTAGCTCTTTCTTCCATGTTCTAGTGAAATAATGTGAAGTTTAGGCAAAACATGCAAAGATCTCCCAAAATCAGAAGCTGCAGGGAGCACTGCAGTGGGGAACCCACCCAGGAATCTTGCAATTATATGGAGGTTGGCAAAAAGACTAGTGTTCTGAATTCTCAACTGAACATAACAGAATCCAGTGAGCAAAAAAATTCACAAAAGAAAACAAAAACAAGCAAATAAAGGGAAAAAATTAAACTCTTTTACATTCAAATTTGATTTGGGGTGCTTACCATGCAGAGAGGAAGATACCTACATTGAACAGGCTGGAGATTATAAAATTCTTGTAGTCAGCATGTAAACATGAAGTCTCCTATGAGATTTTATAAAGTCATAAATAAATTTCATCCAAGGAAATGAAGGACTGCGCAGAAGAATAAAAAGCCTAGATCGTGTATGCCTGTGTAGAAGGAAGAGGGAAAAGGAATGTGTTGCGTAGAGAACGAAGTGGCTTGTGGAGCTGGCAGGACTCAGCACAGCCAGCACTGAGCTGAGCAGACTCCTCCAGCAGCAACTATTGTGTGTGGCCCACACAAGTCTGGCAGTGCCCCCAGGATAGTATGCCCAGAGTGCTAAAAGTGTGTTACTGGAACAACCTGTGCCTCTGCAGGCAGCAGCCAAGGCGCAGACAGGGTGATCAGCACTGCCTGCAGAGGAGAGGTTTGGTGCACACCTCAGCAGGCTTTCAGCCATTCTCCCCCAGGGATGGGAAGCAGTGCCCATGAAGCTCTGGCCTGCAGCCCTCTTAGAGGTTATCTTGTGTGGATGCAACACACAGGTAGCTGGTGCACTTCTGGACCAAAAGAGATCCTGATAGCCACTGGTAGTGCCACTGTTCCTGTGCTAACAAGCTCCTTCAAAAGCACTAACCATTTTGCTAGCAAAAATTGAAACCACCTATGAACACAGGACTGCCTAGATAACCAAAGATGCCAACAGCGCCATAGGATGCACAGCCAGGCCTTGCCCCAGCCTGTAATTTAACATTTCTACCCAGCTCCTAGATGGCAGGACAGCCAGCGTAGGGGCTGCTTCACAGAAGCATTCAGGAGTTTAGCACAGAGCAGTATTGCGCTCAGTCCTGTGGTAGCACAGAGCAGCATTGCACTTGATCCTGTCATCCAAATTCTCCGTTGTTCTTGGAAAATACACCAGCATACCATGGGAGCAGCTGGTCTAATTGCTTCCTTTCATTACCATCTATGGATGCTTCTGTCAAGCTAACCTCCTTTACTGACTGGGCTTCTTTACAGCTCTTGACCTTCAGCCTCATGAGAAGGTTTGAGACACCAGCTACATTGTCCACTTCCCCCATGGTCTATTTTTTAACTACTCTCTGCACTTCATGGTCATTAATATCAATTACTCTTTTTCCACAACTCACCATGCTGCACAGCCTAAATTGCAGGTTTTTTCTGAAGAATGGTCTGGACGGGGTATTTTCTACTTTAAACACAATTTTTTTTTTTTTTTTAAGCTTTCCAGGTATTTTTTTGCTTGACAGACTAGTTTCATGTTACTTACTTTTAAATTCCTAGAGGAAAAAATTCTTTGGTGTGAGGTGGATATGCTGAAGAAACCTCCAAAGTCCAATGAGCATCCCACCTACTTCTTCATTCTGACTACTCTGCATTGTTTTTACCGGTATTCAGTATCTGATGGGATGGGAGTGCTCATCTCAGTGCAGCAGCGCAGAACCAAGAGCTCTGTGATGAGGCCAAATAAGGGGGGAAAAAGAAAAATCAGGCTAAAAGGACCATCTCATGAATCCAAACTACCCGTAGCCCCCAGCTAAGGGTGTACAGGCAGCCAGCGCTACCAGAGGAGCATGGGTCACCTTATATGGGACAGGGGAAACCATGCCAATGAGCCACAGAAGCTGCTACATGTGCAGATGGGCGCTGCCTCGTGGCAGGCTTTCAGAAGGACTTACATAGAGAGATGGAAGAAAACCACTGCTGGTCTCCAAATATAATATAAATTAAGGCTGTGCAAATGAACTATAGGTCAGTCAGTGGTTTGTGGAAGATGTGCTGGGATCTATGGAGATATTCTTCAGAAAAAAATTAGTAAATAGATAAAACCATTCACCCGAGAGCAGTTGTAGGCTGATACCTGGCACAGTCCCTGGCACAGCCTGCTGAGCACTGCGGTTACAGCTGTACACTGACCAGACATGGGACCATTCCCCAGCACTCAAGCCAGGTGCCAAGGGGTGACTTGCATCCCTACCACTAAATCCACTCTCCAAAACAGGGAGGCTTCATCCGAAACAGCTGTTAGCACAGGATGAGGACTGCTCCCAAGTCCCAGGCTGTGCCCAGGAATTTCTTACAAGGGTGAAAATTGGTTCAAGCCAAAAACATGCCAGAGACCTGTCCAACAGCTTAACACTACAGATGGGGCTGGGTACCAGTGCTCAGGCACTGCATAATTCACTGCCATAAACACGGCAGCTGGTGACTCTCAGCAGAAGTCTAATTCCTGCCATGCACTGTATATGCTACAGTCCATCTATATACTAAGCTATATGCAAAGACCATGTAAATCTTCGTTGGGAGATGCTATGTAGAGACTAAAACTGTTCCTTGGTAGTAAAACCCAACTGCAGCTACTGTTATGAAACAGTGACTGTAGCAGAAAAATGTGAAGTGGCAAATTCAGGGTTTGTTTTTTGTTTGCTTTTTTTTTTTTTTTTAAGAGATCGTTGTGACTTGAACAGTTACTAAGCAATAAATTTGACCTCTGGACAAACTGGTAGAAACTGTAGCAAGAAATAGAAGAAGCAGACACTGCCCAACAGGATAGCCTGTGGAGGAGTGTTTCTAGAAAATACAGAAGTCACATCTCAGCAAACAACCAGAATACACCCAAAGCAGTTTTCTTGGATTTCCAAAAAGCTTTGAAGATGATCCTTCCCAAAGACCCCTAATAAACTAAGGCTGGTGTTAAGGAAGAGGGCAGATTTTTTATAAAACAATGTTTTTGAGGGTGGGAGGAGAAAAGGTAGAAATAAAAAACACCTTCTACAGTGGAGACTATGTTCCTGTAGGGAACTGTGCCTTGCAAGGTATTCATAAATGGTATAGAAAAAGGGGCAGCTTACCACGAATGAAAGCAGAGAGTCGTGAGGATATCACGTAACTCATTGACAGGGCAGTACAGTGAAAGATGAAGTTCAGCACTGAACAACCAGAAGATGTCAGGGGGACAGCTTCCCATGAGGCAAAAAGGTTACATTCAGTAAGTGATGTTAAGCAGTATGATGCTTAACCCAGATAAATTCTCTTCTTATTTCTACCATTCCTGAGGGTACAGCAGAAGGTGGCAACAGCAGCAGGGCACATCATAGCTGTGCTCTCAAGTCAAGGATGCTTTTCTGGGTAACTCTAAGACTACAGCTGGAAAAAATAAAACAGTTATAAATCTGGCAACATAACTAATTTTATTTTTAGACTGTTGTCAAAATACAATGCTTAAAAACATCAGTGGTAATGGAAATTTCTTTATGAGACCCACCTCTGCCCTATTCATTAGCTATGACGGTGGCTAGAATAAAATACTTTTTAAATGGTTTTATTCTAATATATTGACTTAGGATAGCATGATTTTAATCTCTACTCTTACTTGTTAACATCTACAACACATCACATTATCTTATCTCCTTATCTCCCAATATGCTTTTGATCCTGCTCCTCCAAACATCAGTTTTGTTTCCCCAGTCTCTGTTTCCTGCAGCAACCAATGCTACTGCTCCTTCTGTGGCATCTCTCTACAAGAAGGGAGGGATTTTGTAGTCACAGGAAACACACATTACTAATGGAAAATGGTTTTCCCAGCCGTGTTTAGGTAACAGAGATGCAGGCAAAATAGATTCTCTTCCATTTTAAATGATGTTCAGGCTAAGCAGATACACAGAAGTACTAAATGTAGGATCTAAACACAGAATTTCAGTTCCTCTAACCATTATTTCTGAACTCTGTTGGAATTCAGAACTTCATTGCTTGAATTGCCATTGCTCACATTTTAACAGCAGAATCGAGCTTAAGTCTTGGGTGATTTGCAGCTGGATCCCCTTGTTGTTACAAACAGCTGGATCCTTGTACCCCTTGAACTTCACAGGCTTAAAATACATCTAAGAAACATGCTTAATGTAAAGACCGCAGAAACTGGCAGAGATGTAAAATGCCACCTGCAGCATTTACTCAATTTATTTGCTTTAATCCCATATTACATGGTGCAAGGAGAGATGTGTTAGTTATGCAAGGTTCATTCTGGTATCAGAAAACAGAGGCATGTACATAAGTCACATTGGAGTGGAAAAAAAGAACATTTTCCATGAGCAAATCTGAAAACAAGTGCATCTTTTGTTTTCTGTTGGAACAGAATCCAGATCGGGCCAGTTTATGTTACCTTCCTGGAGGGAGCATGCTGTTGCAGCATGTCAAATATCAGATCTAGGCATGAACCCTTGAAAACTAACACTTGCCACAGGTGTTAAATATTCTTCATTTTCTGTGTTCCAAGAGATTTTTTTTTCTAGTTTGCTGATAAATATTATCTGACAATGCCTGAAGTGCAAAATCCTAGGCTTGCAGAGGAATGACACCAAGGGTGGCTACATGAGCCTCAGCAACATGAAGACCTCGTCCTCTCCAGAACTGAGTGCTGTGCCTGGCTGGCTCCTGTCCTGGCGGCTGACCAGGCTGCCGAGCAGCGCTAATTGGCACTTTGGGTTTTGTCCTGCAAGAACTCTGCACTAAGACTATTCAGCACAGAAATGCTGCCCCAGTAACCACTCTATCCAGGCTATACTGAAACCATTCTACACAAGCTGAGGGACACTTTAATCAGGATTCATTTCCAGAGCAATCTGTTTAGCTCAGTTAAGTCTTCAGCATCCCAAGGAAAACAAACTGTCAGAAGGAGAGCAATCCTGCAAGCCAGAAGAAGAATCGTCTTCCCCCAGTCTGCCCCTCCGAAAGAACCGATCTAGGATTACAAAATGCCTCTGCATGTAGCAGCAAGATATGACATGTGTGTCAAGCACAAGAAAAATCATCATCAAAATTTGACATGACAGATAAACATAGGAGGCATTAACAATAGCCATTTTTTTTTCATAGCCTGCTTAGATCCCTTGGATAAGAGCAGGCACACAATTAACCAAAAATTCTAGCCAATAGCTGATGTTATTTCAGCATTTTTCAAATGCTTCAACTAGAACCTTGTCAAAATAAACGGTGGATTTGTGCTGTATGTGCTTATATGGCAAGGTTGATCCACGCTGATACTATTACAGTGTTGTAAAGCATAAAATCTAGTTAAAGGTTTCTGCCAAACCATGAATCAGTTGCAAAATAATGACCTGAAGTATGTTCTTTTTTCCATTCTCTAATATTTCTTCACAGCACAACCCAAACAATTGCTCATAATTAAACTGATTGGAGGAGCAGACACTGGCAGGAAATACACCACTGGCACTGGTCCGATAGCACTTCATTGTACTGAATTTAGAACAATTACATCAGTTCCTTTCATTTTGCAGAAAAAGAGGAGGGGGGCTGCTTTTTTATCTTTTGCTCTCTACAAGCAAAATCAATGTTTATCAGATCTCCTGAAGCAGATTGCTATATTTTTAATGGACTGCATAAGTGCATCCCTGGGTACCCTGGTGTCTTTACTCATCCTGTTTCACCTTCTTTATGGATGTTTTGTGTTATTAGTCATGATCCACCCAGGAAAGCATAAGAAGATCAGCTTTTAATAATGGAAGGACAGAAAATGAAACACGTTATACAGCAAGCAAGCAAAGGTGCTGAATGAAACTGAAGTCCACATTTAAAACTACATGGTGACTTGTGAATTCTTATAGAGTCATGGAATCATTTAGCTTGGAAAATACCTTTGAGATTATTGAGTCCAACTGTTAATCCAGCACTGCCATGTCCACCACTAATCCATGTCCCTCAGCACCACATCTACATGTCTTTTAAATCTATGCAGGGATGGTGACTCAACCACTCCCCTGGGCAGCCTATTCCAGTGTCTGACAACCCTTTCAGTGAAGAAATTTTCCCTAATGTCCAATCTAAACCTCTATTGGCGCATCTTGAGCCCATTTCCTCTCATCCTACCACTTTTTACTTGGGAAAAGAGACCAACATCCACCTCGCTGCAACCTCCCTTCAGGTAGTTGAAGAGAGTGATAAGGTCTCCCCTCAGCCTCCTTTTCTCCTGACTAAACACCAATTCCCTCAGCTGCTTCTCAAAAGATTTGTTCTCTAGACCCTTCACCAGCTTTATTGCCCTTCTTTGAACACACTCGAGCACCTAAATTCTTCCACATCTATGGAGCAAGAGTCATGCATATGTATTATAGAGTAAAATAATATCCCACAGCACGGTAGGGAAGCTAAAGCCACATTTTGCTCTTATGCAGAGATATGCAGTTGAAACAAAGCGTTAACAGAGACCAAAGGGTATACTGGTACCTATAGAGACAAACAGTCAAAAAGAACACTGCGTAAAAGCATGAAAATGTCCCTTCCCTTCCACAGCTGTTTTGTGCCCCAGACTAGTCTTAATTCCCATCATTTTAGACACTCTCTTCTCCTACACAAATCTGAAAATATTCACCTCTGTTTGAGTACCTACAGCTCACAGCTCTGTACACAGAAGCCGTATTCAGGAGGTCCTTTAGCAGAATGAATGCTCTACATTGGATGGAACCAAGTTTTCAGACCCTGTAGGTACCCTAAAAAAGCCGGGAGGGGAGGATTTGTCTTCATTCTGTAGTGAATCTGCAGTGCACAGTCTCCTGGGCAGCTCACAGAGAGAGAACTGGGTGGCTCAGCAGTGGTTTCTTGCTCCCAGCAGAACACGTGCAACTGTGGGCTTGTAGGGAGGCCAGTCACAATCTGGCAGTCACTTACTCATGCATACAATTAAAGTGCTTTTTCTCTCACACATGCCCAGAGATGTAGCACTTCCCATGAGTGGCTGTGAACAGATCTTTGAAGAGGTTCTCACAGAATGAATGTACCTCTGTTTCCCCAAAGTGCTGAATAGAGGGCAAACATCGTTCAGAAATATAATCTATATTAGTATACTTATAACAAGCAAGATCTGTGCATTCTTATCCCATTTGTTACCCATGCAGACTTTGAAACAAAATCCAGAGCGTTCAGGAGGCGGGGAGAAAAAGAAAACCAAATCAAAAAACAAATCAGACTTGTGAATAGAGCACTGTGCAGGAAATGAGGAAGATATGGCTTGCATCTTGCCTCTAGCAAATCCCTTTGTTTATTTGCCCTTCTCTTTCATGGTCCTAAGTCTTGTCTACCTATATTGACAGCTCCTTCAGAGCCATACCTGTGCCTGATGCTCCTAGATTCAGTGGTACTATAAATACTGAATATCACTAAGAACATGATTTTGTATGTTCTAAAAATGAGGATATAAATCAGAGAATTGTTGAGGTTCAAAGGGACCTCTGAAGGTCTCAGTTCAGAGGATGGCCAGCAAGGGCATGCCACTCAGGACTATGTCCAGTCAGGTTTATAATGGCTCCAAGGATGGCAACTCCACAGCTCGTCTAGGCAACCCGTTCCAGCATTCAATGATCTTCACAGCAAAAAGTCTCTTCTAAGTACTATTCCTGTATTTCAGCTTGTGCCAATTGCCTTTTGTCCTTTCACAGGATACCACTGAGAAGAGTCTACTTCCATCTTCTTTACTCACATCTCCCCCTACTCAGATAAACAGCTCCCACTATCTCAGGCTCTTTCTATGGAAAATGCTCCAGTCCCTTCATCATTGCGGCTCTTTACTGGGCTCCCTCCAGTATGTCCATGTCTTGTATTGGGAAGCCCAGAGCAAGTTCCAGACCCAAATAAATACGATGTGGATTATAACAGGAGCAAAAATTACATGTCAACCTATCTGCCTAGTGAATACTGGTTGCATTGTTTGCACAGTCTCAAAGCTGCTGAGGCCATCTAGACTTTAAGATCACCATCAGCTCACCCATTAGAGGCACAGTGGAGCCACTGGCCCATCTGCACATTTATCTTGTTCATGCTGCATCATGCCATTCTCAGTCATTAGAATAAATCAATTACATGGGAAAATGAAGGAGAAATAACAGCTGCTTATTACAGAAGTGCAGCACTTCTGGGATACAAGTAAAACGTCAGCATCTTTTATTGGACTTTTTCCATTTTGTGAACAATCTCCTTTCACAGTTTATCTTTCTATATAAGAAGGAGGGTGCCTACTTTCTATTTATAACTTCGCTGGGAAAGATTCAATGTTTTGATTTTATTAGAACACTATTAAAACAGAAACATTCCAGAGCCCCAAACTGAAAGATAAATTCGTATTCGTGTTTGTGTTTCCCTTGAGCTGTGTTCCCTAGCAGAACATTTGATGGGCACAGCGTAGCATAGCATAACTGCTTGACTCGTACATTTGTACTTAGGATGTCCAGTGCCTTCTTCACCAGATAATCCTCCATGAGTAAACAGTGACATTTAACTATTTTGAAAATTAATAATAATTTAAATTTCCAGATAATCTAGGATGTCTTCTCAGACAAGAAGGATTAAATTTAGGTTCCTAAGCAGACATAATTAAATAACAATGTGCTTGAAAGAGAGGGATGTTCTTTTCAGGTTGAGGACTTGGAGATTAGCTTGCGCCAAACTAGTTTCCTAATTTGCCAGCAAATTTCCTGAATATTCCTAGCCAAATTGTTTAAGCTGCTTCTCCATTTCCTGTCTGCAAAGGCAGCATATTCCTTCTTCCCTTCTTCCTGCTCTTTAGCTATCTTAGCTGTAAAACAGTAAGAGCAGAGCAGCACTCTGCAGAGGCTACAGATACTAGAATCAGGGACCAGCAGTGTCGCAGTAAATAAGTTTGAATTTAGGACACTTCCTACAAAGGCTGAACACTTCTGTAGACAGTTTTGGTACGTGCTGCCTTTAGAAACAAGATGCATTTGAGCATTTGGTCTTTAGGCCACATTGTTCAGAGCAATTCTGACTTCACCAAGAGTGTTTTTCTGATGTCCCATCTCATCTGCTTTTTAATTTTAAACAAAAGTTAGATAACGTGTTATCTCTAACATAAGGAGGAGTTTGGAAGAACACACAATATTTATCACATTCTAAATCAACCACCTCTTGGCCTCAGAAAAAAAGAAAATAAAAAAAAGAAAAAGAAAGAAGCATTTAAGTACACTTTGAATTCCATTCTCCAGGTGAACTTTGTGAAGAGATATGTGTGAACAGGAAAAAATACTTTAAGGCAAAACATTGAAGATTAAAGTTAGACCTGCATTTAGAATCATAGAATGGTTTACGTTGGACGGGACCTTTACAGGTCATCTACTTTAACCCCCAAGTGCAGTGAGCAGGGACATCTTTAACCGGATCAGAGCCTCATCCAACCTGACCTGGAATGTTTCCAGGGATGGAGCTTCTACCACCTCTGGGTAACCTGTTCCAGTGTTTCACCACCCTCACTGTAAAAAGTTTATTCTCTATCTAGTCTACCCTCTCTAAGTTTGAACCCATTACCCCCTGTCCCATTACCCTGTACTCCAGGTGAGGTCTTGCGAGAGCAGAGAAGAGGGGCAGAATCACCTCTCTCAACCTGCTGGTCATGCTTCTTTTGATGCATCCCAGGACATGATTGGTCTTCTGGTCTGCAAGCACACATTGCTAGCTCATGTCCAGCTTTTCATCCACCAACATCCCCAAGACCTTCCTGGCAGGGCTGCTCTCATTGCCTTCATCTCCCAGCCTGTATTGACTTATTTGGGATTTTTCAAAGTACTCACATATATTGACTTTTGCATTCTCACATTGCATTTTGTTTCTAAGTCTTATTCACCATAGGGAACAGAATTATCAAATAGTCATTATAATTTTTCCACCCAGAACCATGAAATCCAAGAACAAGAAAACCAACCCCCTATAAGCAAGAAATGCCGTCTCTATTTTGCCAACTCTGCTAGTCACTGTCGATTTAGCCTTACATTTTGTGAGTGCAGAAAAGTTCTGGCAGCATGCCGTAACCACTTCACCAGACAAGACAACAAAGGGTTAGAGATTTGAGAGGAGAGTCACCATCAGAAGTGTTGAAAACACAATGTGTTTTGTTATATTAATGTTTATTGGAAGCACAACATCACCAAAGCATTTGAGGCAAACCAAGACTAGCCAGAAAACTATCATGTGGTATTTTTCATATTTCTCGTAATTTGACGTTTTAAAAATTTTAAACAATAGAAGAAGCACCACCAAAAATGCTGTATACTGGTGACTTACAGAACTGTGCCAAGAAATACCAGCTCAAGAAATGCCCCAATATGATCCAGCCTGAAATACTAGCTTGCTTCTTTTCACCATTTTGCAATGTCCCTCTGAGTAAAGACTCTCCTCATGTTGTATCGGCTTGAAGAAGCACGGTTCATCTTCTGCTTTTCTGCCAGAACAGAGCCCTGCTAAAGCATAGCTGTTGCAAGATACGACCTTAAATCTGAGACTCCTTGTTTTCTTTTGGACCGTCTCCCCTTCTGAAAGACTAACTGAAGAAAACTTTGACAAAAAACACAGCTAAACACTGACTTAAAAAATGTAAATGGAACTTGATTTTAAGCCATCTTTCTCCAGGCGTGATCAAGTCAATCCCAAACTCACCCCCCACCCCAACGCTCAGAGCCAGGAGAACAGCTTTGTGCTACAGAACTCGCTGCTCATGCTTTAATTGGCAAGTCTATCAGTTCTTTCTACTTGAATTGCACACTTATTTCAGACTTTAATTAGCAACTATGCTTCAATTTGCTTTTCCTTTGTTGTCCATCGCAATGGCATTTTATCACTGTGATATAGCATCCCTGGGCAGGATACGAACTAGGACAAAACCTTTTGTCTACAGGCACAGGGATTTCAGCCTTATGTCTGCTATTCTAAGAGGTATGAATAAATTATGCTACAATTTTCTCTGACATGCATTGTTAACTAGATCTCTCCAGCGATAGGCACAGCTGGTGCTCCAGTCTGAGGCTACACATGTGAGTTTACACAGTACAATTTATGGCAAAAACATTTCCCTGCAATTTAATATCACAACAACAAAATGATGTCTTCTGCTCTTGGATTTTAATCCAACTGATTTTATCTCTACCTCTACCTTCCAAACCATGTATGCAACCTTGTATTGGCCTGCAAACGACCTCAGTCTGGTTAGCTCATACTCAGGGACTTAACCACAAAAACCCACCACCAATCCCTGAAACAGAACTCTCCAAATCAACACTTGACATTAACGCAGCTGCCTAAAAGGTTGCCCATCCAACAGGTGCTTGTAAATGTTTTCAGCACTTTAACAATCATACCCTACACAATTATTACACAATTATGTATTTTTTTCAGAGGTTTTTGTTGTTTTTTTTGTTTTTTATGGTCGAATGACATCACTGTGCCTGTACTGAAATTCCCTTAGCATCATTTGAGTACTCAGCTGAAAATATTTGCTTTTATTTACATAGAGTTGGAGACCACATCTTATACCCTAGAGTTTAATAACATAACATTCAGGGCCAGGTCTAACTACTAATATATAAAGACATAATATGAAAAAACATTCCTGTGTACAATAGGCCAAGCATCTAAGACAAATAAAAGATTCCTTAACCTCTGCCATTTTAACTGAAAAACTCAACTCCAGCTGGTAACCCCATTTTTCGTTTGCATTGCTATTTAGGAAATTTCTGACTAATTGTCTACTTTGACTAGTGTTTTGCTAGACAAGAATAACATAAACCAGAGAAAAAGTTAAGAAAACAAAGGAGTGGGTCTGCATTATCTACCTTTTTTGCCAAAACTAGTTAAACTCAAATAGTGGTTAATAAAAGCCACAGGAGACAGTTCTGCCCCTTCATACACAATGGCATTTTCCACAAGAAGAGAACTTTTTCTCCTTTTCAAAGACTGTTTTTAAAGGAACTAGTTCTAAATTTCAGCCAAATTCTAAGGAAAAAAAACCTATCACAGAACCTTCCACCTTCCATTAGAAGGAGAAATGAATATGCCTTCAACGGTCCTTCCAACACAAAAATCATGAAACTTTGTGAATAAAGAAACATGACCAAACTGGAAATCTCCACCACACACAGAGTCCTGCCCTTGAGGGAAGATTAGAAAAGAACAAACTGTAACCTACAGGTCTGAGTCCCCACTACTCAGTTGCTCCTGTGAGGTACTTGCACGCTGTGGCAAGTAGCATAAATCCTGGTCTACCTCTGTTAACCAGCAGGACACACAAGGTGGTGGCATGGTCCCACTTTGACCTTCTCTGCAAGTACTCGAAGCTACGCATTCAATAGAGATTTCCTTCAAAAAAGATTAGGTTTCCCAAATTTCCACGTGCCACACTTTCAGAAAGCCCCTGCAGAGGACACGAAGAGAAGATGCTCAGATTCCAAGGAAATGCAAGAGCAGCTAACAGGGGATATTACTGTTATTGATAACTAACAGGCAGCAGCTAACAGCCGGTATCATTGTCATTGATAACTACTCCTAAGTAAAGTGGCAAACTTTGGAAATTGCTGGGAAAATCCTTGCCCTGTACCCAGCCATCACTTCATGATACAGCAACTACCCCAAAGAAGCAGGCAGCCCTGAGCCCAGTGAAGCCGCCTGGCAGTAGGAAGAGGACAGGTCCAACATGTGTGGAATGTTCCCAGCACCAGCATGGTCTGGCCAGAGGAAATAAGGCCTCTTGCTGCTGGGGGTGAGCATGTCCCGCTGTCGCAGAAGTCTTGTTCTTGTGAAACTGAGCTACCAAGCAGCTTCCTGCCACCTACCCCAGCCACCAGCTCTGGCCACAGACAGACCACTGCCGCATTTTGTTACCCTCTGCTGCCGGGAGGGCAGAGTTTCCTCCTGTGCCAACCTCAAGGCATCCTGCAATGGGGAGAGGGATTGCTCTTGTAGTGTCCCTGTAGCCGCTACAGCCTAACGGAGGATGTGGGCTAGTACTGACCAGGGTTACTGTACTGGATGAGATCATATCAACATTTTTGGAGTCATACACACATCACTGGAAACAGAGTGGGAGCTCAGAGGGGAGGAGGAGCTCTCTTGTGTAAAGCTCTAAAGCTACCAGATTCTAAGTGCTCATTCAGGGGCCGAAGTTTCCAATGGTAATTAAGAAGAGCTCTTCCATTAGTGAGAGCTACATTAAAATTCTTTTGCATCATTAAGAATAAAATCCTCCTCAAAAATCTGGAACAATTTAGTAACTCCTCATAAGCTAGGGGGGAAAAAAAAAAAAAAGAGAGGAAAAAACCCACCCTGAATTGTCTGGGGGTAACAGATTATTAAAGGTTTTTTCTTCATTATTTCATCTCCCAAGTAAACACAGCATGTGTATAAAACAGAAATCACAGGGAGAAATCTGCATTGGCAGTGACCACATCAGGTCACTTGGGTCGTCAGATTTATGAAGGCTTTCCAGTGTCTGAAAACGCTGTGGCCAGGCTAACAATCTTCCCAAGCATCGGCAGAAATAATGAGGCATCATCTCCCGACAGGCTGTTTCTCTCCAGCCACTGCCAGGTCTCCCGGGCGAGGAGGCAGCTGTGCCTGCGCAGGAACCATAACCGGGAGGTTCAGCCCGAGTTCAGGAGCCGTGGCTCACATACCCTCCTCGCCATCTGGCCTCGGAAAGCGTCGCTTCAGCTTTTGTTACAGAGCCACGCACACGGGCTGGAAAATTCAGCTTGCTCATTTTCATAGGAAATGCTGTTCAGAAAAGACGGTTCAGAACAACTGCACCAAGTATTTGCAAACAAACTCTTTGAGGAAAAAAACAATAACTATGTGTGGAAGCAGCATTCACTGCTATTGTTTTGCCTTCCTTTTGAAAAAGCTGTTAGGCTTGGCTAATTTATTTGTGGTTTGTTTACTGCATCTCATTGTATTTTTACAGAACAAATTAAATTTCCTGTAAAAGTGAATGTCTGTGTTTTGCCCTTGAGTTCCAATATAGCAAAATGTGCTCTGGATTCATATCTGACTGAATGGAGAGCTATTCAAAGAAATACTTTTCACTAAATATTCATCACACCCAGAATTCAATCCTTAAATACTTTTCTTTTTCTTCATTCCAGAAATAGCTATTTATGCATGGCCACACTGAACTGGACTTATTTAGAGTGCAAATAGAGAAAAAACCCAAAGTAACCGCACCAAGGTAATGAATAGCTCGTGTCTTTTAGGAACCCCCCTTTACATTACCTTCCTCTGATCTATAGGACACTTGAAAGCAAGAGAAACATGTCAACGTGTTCTCTTTTTCAGTGACTTTAGTTTGTAAATGGTTTGGGTCTTGAGGATGTGCATGGCCTTCCAGAGTGTCCCATGAAAGATCCATTCATTTACACTGATGCCAGCGGATTCCAGTAGGATGAATGATCAGACAGCCCAAAGGAAATGGGACTGCAGGTGCCTTGCAGAGGTAAATGTGACTCAGAGCAACACAGGGGGAACACACTTGCTTCTACCTGGGTGTGCTGATGAAGGATCCCAGGAATGCTCAAAAGCTCCTTAAATATTTCAGAGTGATAACATGACTGGATTCTCCATCCATTTTACATGGTTTGCATTTCCTGCATCTGACTAGAAATGATGCTGAACCCTATGATGCTTTTCATATCCCTAGAATACACTTAGTGCACCAAAAGGGCACACAAGTGAGAAAAGCCATCAGCAGCAGAACTTCCAAACCATTCATGAAAATCCCATCTCATGTTACCCTTAGCTAGAAATAAACTAATTAACTGGCAGCAGGATTTGTTCTACATAAATTAGCCATCTAAAGGTTAGTTGGCTAGGGCTGAGCTAGTCATTGCGGGATCCTTGGTGTCAGCGGAAAGCAATGCACACCTCCCAAGAGGCATGATGAATCACAGAACTGCAGTGATGCTTTTTTCCAGAGCACCATTCCAACAACATGCATTTAAGGAACTTCTGAGCCAGTGTTTGCAGCTTTCTGCTAAAACCTGTCAAGGGCTCCACCGCAGACTTCTTTCTTCTGTTAAAACTGGCCACCTTGTCCTAAATTGTCTTTCTTAGCTTTTAATGTGCTATTTAACCTCATGGAGACCTTTATTTTGATCCCAGAAGTCCTTACTTTGAGAATTTGTAGTGAAAGACCTTGCTGAATTGTTTTGGAAAGCCATGTGGTCAGTCTCAACCTTTGTCCACACAAACTGATCCTTTGAAGGGCTTCCAGGCAGCTTGTAAGGCATGACTTCCCTCCAGAAGCTACGCCATCTCTTCCATTGTCTATTTATTCATGTTTTCACCAATATATCATTTATTATTGCTTCTATCATTTTTCTTCAAGTCCAAACTGATCAGCAGTTTCCCAGAGCTGACCAGTACCTTTTAAGAAAAAGCTTACATTATACGTTAGACACTTTTCTATCCCCTCATGTTCACATGAGATGCAAGGACTCCAGGTCAGCTGCTTCACCCTTTCAGTTCCTGTAGCAGCCTTTGGTGAACACTACCTACTCCTCATTACCTTGTCCGGTTGATTTAGTCTATAAAGCTTCAAATCAGTGTTACTAGAAGCAAAGCTACACCCCCTCTTCTGATCAGCAAATGTGGAGTTGCTCGATACTTGTAGCATTTACAAGCCTATTTTTTTCATCCTCATTTTGAACTGACTTGTTTCCTGTCTTAGACTTTGATCAAAGGCTTTTAGAGATATTTCTTTACGAAATCATAAAGAAATGATATAACGAATCACTGAAATCACTGCCTTTAAAAATAGCCCAGAAAATGTGAACTCTTCCATAGGTCCCTAGGTCCCCTTATTTTGCCAATAAAAGAGAACTTAGAAAAGCTATCATCAAGTCCCCAAAAGAAGAGAAAAAAAAATGTAATGGCATTAGAGATTTTTCACAATATTGGAAAGACCATCGTGACCCCCGCAGAAAGCTCCAAGTCAGCTTTTCCTGTCAGGACAGAGCTATCATCACATGGGCTGCCGCCTCCCAGAGGAACAAAAAACATTGTAGATGCTGACAGGGCCTGATTTATGGTTTGGGGTTCTTACTCATATTCAATCATCCAAATGCTAAGAACACATCCATTAACTTTCTTGTACTTACTCATCCAGGATGCCAGCTAAGTTACACAATTCAACTTCATCACTCTTTCCTTCAACCTTCAAATACAGAAACGCTGTTTGAGAACTCCAAGCTGCCGTTCAGACTATTTAAACAATTTCAGTTCAGAAAAAACAAGTATGAAATGGCAACCCCCCAAACTCTTTTAGATTTGGGTCAGATACCACTTCATGTGTAACAGCCAAACTCTGAACAAGTCTTAACAGAAGGATGTCAATCTGCATAAAAATTACCTCTATTTTTATTGAGGTAATAATAACAGTGTTACCTCAATAGTATCAGGCACCAAGCATTTTCATGCAAGTTATGTAAAATTTAAGCTGCTGCCTCATCCACTAATTCTGAAGAGATCCTTTTTCCTCTGCAACATTTCTCACTTTAACATATATAACTTCTTTTTCTACAGAGATAAGTAACCTACCTCCATTTAACCTGCCAACACTATTGGAGAAAAAAAGCAAGCGACCAAGCCAACCAGCTCCCCCACCCTCATGTCTGCAAGCAGGTTATTCAAATTCAGCAGAGAGAATAATTTTCATTAGAAAAAGGTAAGACTTGTCCTCTAGACCCTTGTCAAGGTTTAGGGTCCATCTGCTAGACCTCTGTGTTAACCCCTGTGAAGAGAAAGGGAATAAGGGAGAGAGCCTTATGGATTAAAAAAGAAACTGAAACAGCTTTAATGAAAATAATAAAATGGAATATATACAAATATACACAAAACCAGTATTGAACCCAACCCCCCTCCCACTGCCCCTGATGGCAATTACATCACCTTCACCACTGATGCTGTGGAGCAGGCACTGCGGAAGTCCTAGATGGGACTCAGCAGGAGACAGGAACCAGATTCAGGGGCACATGAATCAGGATCGAAGGCAGAACAGATCCCTCAGATGCTGGCTGTTGAAGAAGAAAAACTTGACTCTCGTGATCCCTCAGCTTTATACTGAATATGACGTATACGGGATGGAATACCTCGTTGGTCAGTTTAGGGTCACCTGTCCTGGCTGCTCCTCCCCGCAGGTGAGGTACACAAGATTTAGCAGTGACCT
>JAVSBS010010308.1:20021-39431 GCA_033124195.1 Coracias cyanogaster
CATTGTCTGCAAAAACCTGCCATTAACTTCAGAAAGTGCAGTTAGAAAAGACTGAGCTGAAAAATAAAATCACTGAACAGAATTATTCTGTTCTAACTCAAACCAGGACAACACTTCACCAGCTTTGTTGCCCTTCTCTGGATGCACTCCAGCACATCAATGTCCTTCTTGTAGTGAGTGGCCCAAAACTGAACACAGTATTTGAGGTGTGGCCTCACTAGTGCCAAGTACAGGGGGACAATCACTTCCCTACTCCTGCTGGCCATGCTGTTGCTGATACAGGCCAGGATGTCATTGGCCTTCTTGGCCACCTGGGCACATTGCTGGCTCATGTTCAGCCAGCTGTTGACCAGCACCCCCAGGTCCTTCTCCACCAGACAGCTTTGCAGCCACACTTCCCCAAGCCTGTAGTGTTGCATGGGGTTGTTGTGACCGAAGTGTAGGACCCTGCACTTGGCCTTGTTGAACCCCATACCATTGGCCTTGGCCCATCACTCCAGCCTGTCCAGATGCCTCTGCAGAGCCTCCCTACCCTCAAGCAGATCAACACACCCACATAACTTAGTGTTGTCTTCAAACCTGATGAGGGTGCTCTCAATCACTCATCCAGATCACCGATATGATATTAAAGAGAACTGACCCCAGCACTGAGCCCTGGGGAACACCACTGGTGACTGGTTGCCAACTGGATTTAATTCCATTCACCACCACACCATCATAGTAATACTGCCAGTGTTAGCAGCAAATGCGGATGTCACCATTATCTGTGTGTAATTAGCTGAGCTTCTGCTTCATTTGCAGCATGCCAAGGGACCAACCACAAATCAGTCTTCCCTTAGCACTCCTCTACTAAAGGTAGGGCATTTTCCAGTGTATGAACAGTCAGATTTAGGCTATTTGGTCTGCCATGTTGGCCAAATTCTACTTGTGCCTTTCTGATATTATCAAAGAACATTTTGGACTTCTAGGGATTCTGTCACTACTTTCCACAGCATCTACCCAACCGTTCTGCAGCACTCCCATTAGAAGCTGCATCCTTCTTCCAGTGAAAAAGCGCTATTATTAATCCTTTCAAAGAATCCATGAATGGCAAAAATATTTCACTGACAAAAGGAGCAACTGAATCGCTCTTTATGCCTTTCAAGCATGGTATATAAATGTCACGGTTTAAAATGGAGAAAAGAATTGTTGACACACAATAATTACATATAATTTCAGGTGATCGGATATGTGCAATTCAGTGTTTTATTAAACAAATACAGTAGCTAACCAAAATCTGATTGCTGATAATGGGAAAATACATTAAAGCCTATGTTCCTATAGTAATTATCGGTCATCTGAATTGGTATATGCCCTAAAACATAATGCAGAAAATTACCTTCCTGTGAAATAAGAACTGCAATAGAAATAAAGTTAAGGGACATGTTTATTTCGGAGCTTTCTGCAAGCAAAATTGCTTTGATACAAAATGAGTTCAATGTTACAGTGCTACCATCCACTCAAGCAAAAGAAAACCTCACATTTACATGAATGCACTTTATATTGATATTCTTACAGAATAATAGTTCCGATATCCAGAATGTGTCTGGCCTCATTGAAAGCAATGGCACAGAAACGCTGCAAGGTATTGGAGTATCATAGTACTGGCGAGTGCTTAATTAACTCTGTGAGTTCTCCGAGAGACGCTGTATAAATAAGGGTACTGTGAACGTGGGTTTGTATTCCTTAGTAGTTTTGACGTACATCCGTGTTTGTTTAGTTCGCTCAAAATGTGTAATTGTGTCTTTTGGCTTTTTAGTATTGTCTTTTTCTTTTTTCAAGAAAAATCATGAGGTATCCTTTACTGTTAACTAATGACATAGTGATAGGCCTATTTTATTGAGGTTGCAGAGACTTACTGTACATTCAGTACACTGTACATTCGGCAATTATTTTTAGTGTACTTTCTACACGTTACTGTGTAAAACTGTTAGTTTACATTAAAACTCTTCCCTCTCCTCACAGGATATGGCATAAACAAAAACAAATCTGACAAAAATTATACACATAAAATAAGAAGACAAATACACAAATAAGGCCATCTGCAGAATTAAAAATCCACCTCTTGCAATATTTCACAATAATTTCTACATAATATTTTACATCTTACGAACTTAAATACTTAATGCAAAAGGAAAAGACCTTTATGGAGCCAATCATATTATCTCTTCAAGGACTTGTCCAATTTGCTGGCTAGTGGCCTTCTCTGGGGAGTTGGAATTTTAGAAGGCTTGGCTGATCCTGGCCGAGAACCTGCTCGGGGTGTTGGTCTGCTTGTAGCAGGAACAGTCTCTGACATATCTGAGCATACAGACTGGATTTCTGAAATGTCAAAGTCAGATGCGTCACTGCCTCGGCGGCTACTTGACCTGCTGCCAGCCTTGCTTCCTGCTCGGCTTCCAGGTCTGCTTGGAGTTCTTCTGGTTTCTAGATAGAGAGAAGATATCCCTCAGTATTAGAGGTAAGGACATACAGGTCTTTGCTAGCTCTTTGGCAACCCCAAGAATTCCTCATTGCACAAACCAAACCTGAGGCCTCTGCCAGGCAAGCTAGACTATGCCATATCTCACACTAAAGAGGAGGAAATGTGACATCAAATGCTGAGACACAGTCAATTCACCACTAGCGCATCTCATTAAAAATGTATCATCCTGGCAACTTTTCTTACTTAGTAGATATGTGTTGTATAGCCGCTCAACAGCCAGTTGAGTGACTATACAGTCTTTCTTCCCCCTGCAATTTTCTCAGCTATGAATTGAAAAAATTCAGTATCCGGTCTCTTCAAGCATTCAGGATTTCTCAATATATGTACCTTGGAGGTGTACATGAATATCCCAGTTTTTAAATGTGCACCCCTTTGTTTAAAAATCAAAACCATGGAGCAGAATCAAGGGCAGAGGGTACATTCTCCTGAACAAAGGGCTGAGTAAATGAGCTCTCAGCAAGCCTGCTAGAGTGAAAGCCTGCCCAGACAACGTGCCATGAAGAAAAAACCACAACAAAGAATCTTAAACAGAAAACCATTAATGTGGTTTTTCATCATTCTCCCATTGCTTATTGAATATTTTTGATCTTGACAAATCTGGTTCCTTGTATGTGTGAAGAACACCAAGTTGAAACTGAAATCTTAGGTGGTTCGTTTTTCAAATCACCGATAAAAGACATGTGCCCTTTGAACAGGATTTTCCAGTACTGCTCAGCACGCTCTGAAGAGCTTAAGATGTGAGGGAAAGCCAGTAGAGCTATCTTCTGTTCTAACCATCCAGCCCGCTCCTGTATGCAGAGCTGCTCTGAGGATCCTGGAAGAGCACAGCTTCACTCCTTTCTATTTTCATATACTGTTTTAAAAATCTCTATGGGATATTCCATTAACAAGGTCATCTACAGCTGCTCCCTGCAGTTTCTCTTTCAAAAGAAACGGGCAAGTCATGAGTAAGTGATCCCTGTGCGTCATCACAGTTGTGCGTAACTTAAATAAAAAGAAAGGGTTCAGTTCTTCACAGTAAGTAAATGCTTCTTCCCTAGTTCCTTAGGCAGATACACTGGAGATAGCACTGTCAAGAAGGTTGCAGTCATGAATTTGCACATCCAGAGCTGAACAAACCTGCTGTGCAAGCATGTGAACAGAGGACCATTATCCTGATGATGTGCATCGTTTGAAATACTAATGTGGAGACAAGTATGATTTGACTCCTTCCTACTCTTCTGTCATCTCCCTCATACCCTAACGTGACCCTAAGTATTCAAGTGAAAACAATGCAAGCAGTTGATGGAGCTCTAAAGTCAAGACACTCACCTGCAAACTGAGCTCTAACTCTGGTAGCTGCTGTTGACAGGATGCCACTGTCTTCTCCTGAGTGGAAACCCTTTCCTGATAGATATCCTGGCAGTCTGAGTTTACTTCCTTGAATTGGTGTTCCCTATACAAAAAAAAGAAGAAAAAAAACCCCAAACCAATGCTTTTTTCAATTGTCACCACTGAAGATAAGGTCTGCTCTGGGGTAGCACATAGCTTAGAACAACATAATCATCCCAACAACATTCACTGTGAAACTGAAATACTGCTTTGAGCCACTACAGATGTTTTTTATGATATGAAGTTTTGAACATTCCTTTAGCAGTTAGTATTTGAAGTAGTCCAAATGTAGAACAACAACAAAATTACTTTAACAGTCTGCTTGACATTAACATTTTAGTATTCTTTGTGTGTATTTCAATGCATATAAAGGAAGAAAAATGCTACCTCCTTATAATTAGTCAAGCATGCAAGATTAGTTGATGGTACATGACTTAAAGAAACAGAGACAAGTAGTTGAGGTTTCATGTCTGCAGAGCTTGACTTCCCACCATTCTGACTGTGGTTATAGGTGGTGGATACATTTGTTTTGACTTTATAAATATTCTGAAGGCAAAACAAACCTACCAAATTTCAAAAGCCTTTGCTAGAAAAAATACCAACATAGGACTAATTTTAAAAATCCTCAAATCTCAAAATCCATGTAACATACCAGATAGGAGGTGTATGCAAATGAGAGGAAAACTACAATACTCATATTCATTTAATCAACACAAAAATACTCAGTAAATATCAAAAAAGAAGAACAAATACAGCAGTGATGAATGTGGCATGTTGAGAGGCCTGCGTCCCAGGATCCTGAGCTCTGTGCCTTTGATCCCCATACAATGGTGGGGCAGAACCTGGTACAGAAAACCAAGATCCAGAGAAGTGCGTTTGGAGCTCCCCGGAGCTCAGCACTGAGCGGAGCTCTGGCAGGAGCCTGCCTGGCAGCTGCCGGCTCAGACCACTCCTGCCACATCTGAACAAAAGAGCATTGAGATGCTACAGAGCAGACAATCTGCTGGCTCTGACAGGGATGGTCACGATGTTAAACTCTCTTTAAAGCCAAGTATAAGTGCTTAACATCCAGCCAGCCCTGGAAATCTCTGCTATATAGAGACTGCTTGTGAGGATAAGGAAAGGGAAGAGAAGAAGAGAACAAGCTTGTTCTTCAGTTTTGCCCTAAGCCCAAATGAAATCCCTTGGGCAGAAATTGCTGCAGAATGCCTCAGAAATTCACTGCAACCTCCTCACCCTACTTGTTCCACTCATAATCGTAAACCATGGTGGTTTTCATAAAAAAACCTCACTGAAACTACTGGCAGTTGTAGGAGCAGGTGAGAAATACAGTGCGCCCATGTGAAATCGATGCCAACTGCTTTCACCTCATTGTAATTCAATGAAAAGAACATCTTCCCTGTCTATAAACCCTCTGAAGTACCATCAATTAATCCCACAATTCAGTTACCAGCTAAGAGATGAAAGAAAATGCAGGAATTTATTAGAAACTGATGACTGACTCAACTTTACACTACTGTTAATCATTCCAAGCAACATCCCCGTGTGCCCGACGTGCTGGAAACAGACAGGCACGCCTGCAGCGTGCACAAGTAACGCACCCACTCGCTCAGAAGGAAGGAGTGAAAAGTTCATTATGCCATCTTTGAGCAAAGCCAAGCCAAGGTCACATAAACCTAGCACCTGAAGGTGTCACACGAATAGCGACAGGCAATGCGCAGGTTTGTGAAAGGCAGACGCAAGAGAGGTGACGGTAGCACCAGCTCCCCCTCACCGAGCCCTCTGTCTAACCCAGGGTAACTCCTCACCCAGAGTAACTCCTACAAGTGACAGGTCAGTTTGCAGCCTGATCCAGCTGCAATCTTTTCACTGACTGTAATGACATGTGAGGAAACACTTTGGCTTCAAGTGCATTCAAATTTTGGTCACACCAATTAATTGCAGGCACAATCCTAATTGATATATATTTCTATGTAAGTCATGGGCTGAAAATAAGGCCAAAGCTCATTTCCTGTTAAGTCACCAAATAGCTATCTTATTAGAGCAATGACTGGTCACTACCCTCCTAAACAGAACTTTCTGTTGTTGGAAAGACTTCTATATCACAGCCAGCCCTTTGTGCCATCTTCTTCACAGTGATCGGGTGCTTCTTTATTTAGTGGTTTTGCACTGGAGAACATGATTTAATCTCATCCCTATAGTTTGTGAATATTACGGTACTTTAATGAACTCCAAGTAAACAATTTTAGGCAAGAAACCTGCAAAGTGTATGAACTATTTTATTTAACAACAACAAAAAAAGTACTTTTTCATATCTGCTCAACTAGTTCATTGCCTACTGTTATGATTTATTAACCATTTGCACTCTAAACATAAATTCATTGAGGTTGAGTTTTCCTAGAAGTCAAAACCCATGAACAGAAGATCTGAAAAAAAGATTTTTGGGGAAAAAAAATTTTAAAAAGGAAAGAAAGAATTTGATAAAGGTCTAAAATAAAGACAATGCATTAATACGCAAGGGATGTTGCAGCTTTGAAGCACTGAAATTCTAGTGGCTGTTAGTGAAGTGACAGTTTTAGTGAAGGAAGGTCATTAGACTAGAATCTCTGTCCTTACTGTACCTCTGCAGATGACCCTTGATAGTCTGAGGATTCTGGTGCCTTAGAAGGAGTTGATGTTTTGCTGTTTGTCAACCATGGTTTACCATAGTTGCGTGTTAAATGATGGGGTGTCTGCATGAAACAATGGTAAATCAAAAATATGAAGGACAGTAGATGGAAAACAATGTCATGGAGAAAGATACCAAGGCTTTCACAGGGAGATCAAATCTCATAGTAGAAATTAAAACTAAGCAAAAAGAGTTGATGATGTTCTGAAATAAAGAGATGGAAGAGCTTATTTTTTAAATGAAATGGAAAAGTTTGCTGCTCTTTCAGAGCAATTCCCAAGTTGCTCATGCAACACCTTAAATATAAATAATTCTTCTATTCTTAGGCTGCAAACAAATAGTAGAGGAAATACACGAAAAGGACTTCTCAGGTCCTCCCCAGACTGTGAAACAAAAGTGAGATACTACTTCCCTATCAGGCATGGAAAACACCAATACTGTTGGAGCAAGGGGGAAAAAAAACAACTCTATACCCCATTTGTTAACCAGTGCAGTTCTGTACATTTCTCCTTACCTTTGGCGTACTTGTAGCAACTGCCTGTGGGGCAGCTGCCTGGCCAGCTTGACTTGACAGAGATGTAGATCTGTTGGGAGAAGCACCCCTTGAAGAAGGTCGTGACCTACGGCCCCTTGGTCGGAAAGCTGCCATACTCTGACTGGCACCATCTGCCAAAATGAACTTTTCACGCAGCTCCACATTCGTCCTCCCTTTAGCTGCAGCAAAGAAAGGTGATCATTCAGTCAGATTATGAGACTTGTCACAAGGCTGTTTATTGTCATTTTTGCCATGCCAACTCCAACACATTTTAACAATAAAATGCATTATTGCGTAATGCATTTATTTTGGACACAGAGGAGTTATGTGCAGAACTCGCTTACTCTAATACTTTATGCCAGCAGGAATGAACCACTGTCAAAGGAAGTCAGCGTGATAATGGAATGCTCAACGTGCTAAATCATTGTTAATCAATCAACTATTAATACATAGACACAACCTGATGAGCAGTTTTGCTAACTCTACAGCTATTCATAATAAATAATACTTGCTTGGATGTTCCAGAAGAAATTGCTAAGTAGAAATTTACAGGAAAGCAGCAAATATATTTATTCAGAACTATGGAGTTATGTAGTTTGGCAACATGCGATGACGAACATAAAATCCAAACTATGATGAGGTAATTGGTGGCTAAGCACTCACACACACACATACAAACACACGTATGAGAGAATGTTCTGCAAGAACA
This sequence comes from Coracias cyanogaster, assembly GCA_033124195.1. Classification (NCBI taxonomy): domain Eukaryota; kingdom Metazoa; phylum Chordata; class Aves; order Coraciiformes; family Coraciidae; genus Coracias; species Coracias cyanogaster. The sequence continues at coordinate 27,829 of JAVSBS010010308.1, forward strand.
GATGCAAGACACGTTAGCGTTTAACTGTATCAGTGTGAATGACAATTGTTTTTGAAACACTCTTCAAGCGTATCAAAAAAAATTAGCTTGCAAAGCACCAGCCCATGTAGGAACACATTAAGCTACATGTGATGGGTGAAGCATATTGTTAAAAATATATATATTTTAAAAGTGGGAGGGAAATGAAGAGAGAGGAGAAGAGGAGGAGAAGGAGACAAAGAGAGGGGTTTGCCAACCTATAGTAGGCTGAGTGGTAATTGAAGAGTTTGATTCCGAACGTAACATTTTACTCCCGTGATGATGAACTAGAAAAAATGACACAGGACATGGGTCACATTAAAGAAAATCGTTAGCAGGAGAAGAAATCAAGTACAGCAGCTGCATATGCAAGAGACTTGGAGCACCAGGCCAAAAGACAGGACTCAGAGCAAAAGCTGTCTCTAAATGCTCTGAGGTGTGTTCTTAAAGGTCTCCTAGGCAAAAAGAAAATAGTGCTTGGATAGACTCAGCTGCAATCCCAAGCATACTTGTGTAACACTATTTATCTGCTGACATAAAGAAGTAATAAAAACTAAAATGATTTTATAGGTCAAGTACTTTTAAAAATGTTTATGACAACAGTTCTTTGAAAAATTATTTATCTGAATACATGAGAAGCCCTTGGTGGAAATGCGGATTTTCTAGGTGAGGTGCTTAAGGTAAAGTCTGAACCTGCACCACTGACATGAACAACTACTTTGCATCAGTGACTTCAACAAGACTAGGATTAGGTACCAATGCACAAAGTCCAGTGTCTGAATGATTTTATAGAGATTGGTATTCCTTTAGACCCACTGTGTTGCCTTATTCATTTGCTCATCTTTTTCTTGAAAAAGGGATAAAATACTACAGAAAAAAACCTTTATTCTGTATATCTGTAGAGTAAATTAAAGAAAAGAAGATAAAGTTCCAAAGGCCTTCATCTGAAGACACTAATAAGGAATTCCAACAGATTAATTAGTTGTTAATTATTGTATCTCTCTGTGTCAACCCATGCAGGAATTGCAACAGCCTACTCTCAATAGGCCTGAGAAAAATGTTTGGGATACATCAAAACTAATCAAGTTAACCCTCCAAGGAAGTCAGATATTTTGAGGCACATTTCATTTTCCACTACTTTCAAGGAATAGGAGTAGAAGGCTATAAAGTAAGGATGGTTCTGCAGGCATAAATGACTTTCCTATTGTAGCAGGTGCTAAATTTCAGTTAGATCTGTGGTCTGACACCAGTAAAAGTAATATTACTGCTATGTTTCCCTAGTAAACAATATATGCAATATGCTGGTAAGCAAAATACTGCTGAAAAACTCACAGATGTCATCACATGGCTATGACAGCTCTTTTATGATACTGTCCTGTTAAGCCTGGAGGCAAAGGTTTCTAGGCCTAAGTGGCACACTGTCAGTCCTTGTGGGGTTTTGTGGTAGCTTCTTTTTGGATTTAACACCCTTGACTTAGCACGACAATTGCTACAAATACATGTTCTCCACTCTCTCAAACTGCATAGAAACCTTGGTCCCAAAGCAGCAGCTGTGTGAGATAGCTGACAGTGGAGTAAGGTTGACAGGACAGCCGATGTCTCTGCTTTCACTAGCTCACCTGCCTCTCCTAAACTCCTCTGTGCTGTTACTGTGCTATGACAATACTGATCATGATTCTACAGAAGCCCGGAGAGGTAAAAATGCAGCAAATTTAATGCTACTAATTATAAGATTCACCTAGTTACAGAAGGTCAGTTCAGTCTCAACACAGTCATTATTACATTTTCTGCAATTTTACTCTGGCTATTATTTGACTTGTACATTTCCCGCTCCCTTCACAAATGGCTTCTTCCCTACCTCCAGGTGTTACTCCAAGAACGGTGCCAGATGGAGTCTACTTTCCCACTACAGAAGTAGGCTTTAGAAAAAACTAAGACATCATTATGCTGCTGTGTACTGATAAAACAATGCATTTGATACAATGCCCTGGAGGGCACGGTGATAGAGCACTCCCTGCTTCCTCAGAACACAGAGTCCTCCTGACCAGAGCATTTTCCAATTGCTTTGTAGAAGGCTCAGGGCTCTGCAGAGTGGTTCTGGGGAGGATGCCAATGAAAAGACAGGGCTACAAAGGCAGAGCCTGGATGCCTGGATGCAGGCACTGCCCAGAGAAGTTTTTTGCATTATTGTTACTCTTCAATTCAATTGCCTTATTTTGATTTATTGCCTTAAAACTTCTCTCTTGCTGGGAAGGCTTTATTGGACATTTCTGTGTGCTGTTTCTGCCAAGTCAGCCAAGCAGCTTGCATGCCATAAACTCTGTCTGGGCTAAATTCAATTCTTAATTACACCATTCTAACACTGGAGGAACTGCACAGAAGACACCACAGTTATTCTGGACATACATCAGTGCAAGTGAAGAGGATCTTAACCATGAGATTTAAAGTTTACAAAACAGATCATTATGTAACACTTAGTGAGATGATGTTTACAGAACTGGCAATTTATACAATTCAATCGCAATCTTGAGACAACGAATGATGACTGTATCCAAATAATTATCTGCGTGTCCATTTTAACAGTTGTTACATACCCCTGCAAGGATCATTTTTCACTAAGAACTCATCGAGTGCCATCCAGCCACCTCCAACACGAACCATGACTGTGCTTCTTAGGATACGAACAAGGCGCAGTTGTTGAGAGTCACCAAACTGGAATAAAAATCAAACAACAGTCTGAGGCTCTCAGTAATTTGGATGCAGTTCAATGCTGATAGGTTAAGAATCAGACACTTAAAGTTTATTTTGCTATATAATTATTAGTAAATGCTAAAAAAATCAGATTTATTTATGCAGATTATTAAAGCTGTTAAGATTTCACATCAGATGCCGCTGCATTAATCCAAAGGAGATGATAGCAGGACGGTAAGAAAGAATCTCAGGTTTAATTTTATGCTTGATTCTCAAATGTCTGAGCTCATAAAAGAAGCAAAATTAGTAACACATTATTTAATTGGTTACAGTCTGCGTATGTGCAAATTAATGAAGACCTATTTGCATTATTTCACTATTAAAATCTTAAGCAAACTCTCTTCTTCAACAGTCTAGTTTTTAATTACAGCAGCTGAAAGGAAGGCAGCATCACTTTAAATGACCAGTATGCCGGCTGGAAATGCAATGCATTAAGAGTGTTGCACAGTTCTATCACTTCATTTATGGGGTTATCTTCAGGTATCGCGTTGACACTGCTCACCTATAGCAAGGTGCACGTGAGGAAGGGAACATGAATAAGCAATGAATGACTGATGGCTATGTCACTCCTCTGTCTACATATTGAGGTTCTTCACAATTCAGAGATGCACAAAAACCTGTTTCATCCTAACTCTTCTACTAGTCCATTCTTCCTGTGGGCTGATGGCCAGGCCTAACTTATGTTTCACTCTTGCAACCTGTGTAACAGAACCTGTATGCAGTATCGCCATTCAAATCTGGATCAAAGAAAACACGACCAAAACGCTGATCCCACAATCACATGAAAACCAGAAGAATTCAGTACTTTTTAGCCAATGCCACTGAAATATTTTTCTGGTATCAGATCATCAGGCCATGTGTAGTGCTCTCACACGCAAACATGCTGAGCACTCACTGAAACCAATGGGAGTCAAATACACCTCTTTGGGACAATCTTTGACTCTTGGAGAAGGCTGGCCATAGTTCAACGGCACCTACTTGCTCCAGTGAGGGGACTGAAATGCTTTAAATGCAATCCACACAAACGTGCTCCCTAATTTTTAAATGACTTTAGTTATTTGGTACTACTTAAGCCAAGGAAGAGAATAAGTTTAAAGGAGTATTACTTTTAGGAACCAAACAAAAGCAAAGGTTGCTGCTTAATTTAATAATAAAATTTTGTTATAAATAAGAACATTTACATGATCATTATTGGTAAAGGGCTTTTTGATAATGCATTCAGTATGTACCGAACAAAGAACTGCTTTACATATGCTGATCAAAGTTAAGAAGAGAAATAGCGTCCAAATCAGTGCTGTTTATTTTCATTGGCTTGTTTCTAAGTGGAATTTTTTCTAGAGGTTCTAAAGATCCCAGCTTTTTTATTTTTTTTATTTCTTCCTCACCCCAGTTTAATTCTTGAGTTAAACTCCGTCAGGCAACTATTCCAAGGGTCAGATACACTTTGGAAACTCCCAGGCTGTGGTTAATTCCAGCCACAAGGCTTCTGGAGGATAACACAGGTATCTACCACAGCATTTCTCCTCATGGTAATTCAGCCTGGATACCAACTTTCTTGAATGGTATTTACTGTTGTTTCAAATAGTCAGAGGTATAAAGGAAGTGCAGTTTAAGCTACAAAAAGGCCGGCTCTTGGCAATAGCCATGTAACATCACTGTCACTAGAGAAGCCTCGGCCAACTTGCTGTAGATGCTTTTTACCATTCAGCAGCAGTAAGAGTTGGATGCTTTCAAAAAATACTGTATTTTTCCCAGATCTGAGAGTACAGATGACAGATAAGAGGATTAACATAATTTCAAACAGTTTTTTCAAATGGAGTCTTGTTCTATGTGTGGAAAATTTTATATTATTAATTATATTGCTTGAGGCATGTGATAAGATTACCCACTGCTCTTTGTGCTTTCTTCTATACGTCAACAGACTTTGCCAATACGAAGGCAACGACATTTTCAATATCTCTAGATTTGAAATGGCTAATGCTGTTAACACTACCATTTCCAGAATGGATTATATATATAATTGCCTTTATAAGAGCATGAGTAAGATATTAATGGTATCTGGATTGTGTAACGGATTTCCATTCTTCCCAGGCAAGCATGATTTAAGAAGCTGTGTATCAGTATGCACCTTAGGATTAAGTGAGCACTGGTTGGAGTATCCTCCCTGTATCACTGTGGTGAGACTCACTGCTAACTGAACTGACAAAAAGTATTCTTAGACACAGCTCCGATGCATACTAGACCTGCCATAGCTCTTTGAAAACACTTTGGGAGAGGAAATAGTCTAAACTTGAACAGCAAGTTTAATTTGCTTATTTCCAAAATATGCATTTAATGATTCCGTCTGTTTGTATATAAAATACAACAATCAGCTAGGTTCTTAATGAGCCTGCTTATTGGACAGGCATTTTTAATTTTTTTTTTTTTCTGAAAATGAAAGTATTTTCCATCTAATTTGCAATAAATAAGTGATATGACAGGGATCTGTGTTTACTGTGATTAGCCTTTAATCTGATAGCCTAAAAAATACAACATAGAATTTTGAAGCATTCTGCTATAAAAGTGAAAACTGAAAAAATAATAGTAATACTAAAATTGCAGTTTCAATGCTCCAGATTTTGTACTATGGGAACTACTGCTGACTATTATCTGGTTCCTTTAAAAGTAATCTCCTTAATGAAGAAAACGGCCAAAGAAAGCAGGTGAGGGATTGAAGAGGAGGGATCCTGAGACAAGGAACGCTCCACAGCATTTAAAGAAATACCACAGCTGACCAGCAATGAATTAGCTGAAGATGAAAGGATGGCAAAAAGACTGACCATTGCAAGCTTAAATCATTATGCGTTAGAAAAAAAAGAAAATACAAAAAAAACCACCAACAAAAAAGAAACTTCATAACACATTCCACTAGTTTATACCTGATTTCCCAGGAAGAACTGATAAGAAATGAAAAATGGAAGAAAGACACGATTAGTTTACAGGAAATTCTCGATATGGCTCTAGAACACATGCAAACCAACACATTAGACATTCTAAATTAAGTATCTACTTCAGAGCAGGTAGCTAGCCATCCGGAGACTGAATATTGGAAAATATTCAAGGTCTTTGTTTCCTTCCCATTGCTGTCTCTGTGGTCTTTTAAAATCATCTACAAGTGTCTGGTAATGTCTCTTAGCCAAATATTCGCTATTTCATCTGAAATTGTGTGGTTATTGAGTCTAGGGGAAGCAGATCTTTCTCTACAATACGATGTTTATTTTTCTGTGTTCTAAAATTGTTCTGCAGATATCTAACATGTTTCTTGTACTATTTCAGACAGAATATTGGGCTGCAATAAAATGACAAGGGAGGATAAAAGTGACTGAACACACTCTGGTCCAAGATTTTTAAAGTACAACACAGTAACACAGGAAAATGTCTCTGTTTTTATGAAACAACTTCCCTGAAACGCTTCAGGGATCCAGGCAAACAGATTGGCTTTTAAGGAGCTGTTGTATGTATGTATGTATGTATGTACGTATACAGTTAGCTTTTAAAAATTCCCATACATTGACAACACTTTCAGCAGTTTCAGTGAAAATAAATACAAGCAGCAGCATTTTCCTGTATTTTTAGCCTATATCTTCTAACAAGAAAAAAAAAAAGAATTTAGACAAGCTTAAAGAAGACACATAATTGTCACACAAAATTCCAGTACATTAATATAGCCTAATTCCTTGCACAGTCACATTGCACTAAGAATCTTTAAGCTGAAAGAACTAAGAATGCCTTTAGAAGACTTACCCTGTACTTGTTATCCCCAATCTGTTCCACTTGAAACCGTTTTGCACATTTACATTTAGCTACCTGCCTTGTAACCTGCAAAAAACCACAACTGGGTGATTACTTTACTGCCAAGATCACATTTCTAAAAAATTGTGTAACTGGTAAACTTCAAATTATATTGGAGTGAAAAGAAAATCAATTATTAAAGACCCTAGTACAGTAGAGTGCAATCTGTGAAAGCAGAGAATGTACCTCATCTTCAATTTTGTCAGCATCTGTGAGAGGCTTGTATGCATCCTTGTTTGGATGAAGAGCTGCTACAAATTCATAATAGTCAATGTATCCATCACCATCTCTATCAAAAATGTCTGCAACAGCACTCATTTCAAGTCGGCTTGTTGGGAATTCTGTAAGACAAAGACATCAACAAAAGCTAAGGTTTTTGGCTTTTCAATCCTATCACAATGATAGGCTTTATCACAAAAATTAAAAGGCTTTTAGGCACTAGGTGACAGACAGTGCTTATCAAAAAACCCAAGGACATTCAAAAGAGTGAAGGAATGTTGCTGAAAAAAACAATATGGATCTCCAGTGTTACCTAGATATTGGATTAAAATGAATTAATATTGGAGTAAAATGAATATTCAAGTGGCTTGAAGAGAGACACAGAAGCAAGGGCACAGATTAAACTGGAAGATATATGTATTTCCTCTAACATTTTGACCTTCAAAGTGCATAAAATACCACAGATTAACAAGATAAATTGTTAGTGAGGAAAGGTCAAGCAAGAATTTCACTGCTAATTATATCTGGAATGCAAGGCCTTCCCACTGTGGAAACATGCACGGTGTTTTGCGAAACACTTCTTTAGGTCAAGCTCACAGCAGCAGAGTATTAACCCACACAGAGATTCTCTACAAAGTGGTCAAAGAAAATGTCAAGATGGTGAACAGGGATGAAATCATGAGTATTGAGCAGTCATAACAAGTTGATACCAACAGAGTTAAATGAGTAAGATGTTTAACCTCTTGGTGGTATCAGGGATTTTTCCATCAGCTCCTGACAGTTCATGCAAAACAGCGATGTGCACACAGAGTGACTGCATTACTGCGTTTCCTAAAGCAAGGGGAAAAGATATACGCTACAATATTCTCCTGCTGAATAACTTTAACGTGAGATGCTAAAAGCAGTTCAATCATGAATCTTCACTGCTCAAAGCAAAAGCCTCTATGATCTGAAGATAAAGGATTATTTAAGTAGTAAGTCCTTATCTGTTATGAGTCCGTTGCTGAAGGGAAATGTGATCAAACACAGACATGATGTGGAAGGCTTATGTTACCACCAACTGCACATACCTAGGGAATACCAATCCATCAGGAAAGTCAGGAAAAGTTCCTTCCAAGTCTGACTGCTTGACATTTTGATCATCATTATACAGGTATATGAATATGGCTCATGGAAACACTGGTTTCAGAAGTTACACAGTTTCCTTCGATAATTGAAACTATTCCATGTACATTCTTTGGTAAAAATTGTAGGATCATATGAATTGATTTTTAAAGTTATCTATAGGTTTTATAAGGTACGTTTTACTATTCTAATAAATGAAAATTGTTGAAGTGTTTAGTGTATTGTAGGAACAACGATCTGAATCCAGTAAACTATTAATTAGTCAATAATGTAAACATGACATTTGTAATCTGATACACAATGTAAAAGAACAAGAAAGTTTCTAGAATCTAGCAATTATTATAGTTTAAATTAATAATAATTAATGACTTCAAAAGGGAAATCAGTGACCTTCCAACACAATAAACTGCATAGACAATAAGACTTCATGAGATGTTTGTTCAAGTTCAACATCAACTTAATTTAAAAACTTACTTGAAGAAAGAATTCCGTCAATAAATTCCTGCCTTGTTATCTTTCCATCCTGATCTTTATCAATCCTCCTAAAGAAGTCCATCACACGAGACTTCTTATGGTTCATCCATCGCATGTATTTTTTCCTCCAAATATCAAAATCAAAGTTGGCAAATTCTCTCAGCTTAAGGAAAAAGAGAAAGAACTTTTTTTTCAGTTGAAATGAATCAATCTAGAAAATCAATGAGAGATCATCTGCGTTCTTTTGAATAACTGGTTCTTTGAGAACCTTATAAACGCTTTAAACATCTTAACTCTCACATTTAAAACAAGAATGACAGCTTTTAAAGCACGTTAAAGCACACGGATCACAGTGTTTTCAGTTAGCTGTATCATACAATATAATATAACAAATACGGAAGTTGTTTACAGTATTTATAGCATTGACAGCTGAATCCAGGGTAAACAAAATTATGTAAAAGTATAATCTGCACAGTCCTTTTCTGACCTCTTCAAGTCTGTCCAAAGCATCATTAAGTTTTCTTCTTCTTTCCAAGGCCAGAAGCCAGACCTGCTGCCATTTGCTGACTAAAAGGTTTACCCGTGGATTCTTGGTTTCGATTTGTGCCTGGGCTGCTGACGGATATATGCCTGGTGTTGGGGAGCGCTTTCCTGTTAAAACATGATAAAATGTCTAAGTCTCACCCAGTTCAACCAAAACAAACATTCATACGAAGCATATGAAGGGTACTTGACCTTCCTAAAACTACTTCTTCCTGTCCCAAATTATGAGCCCATACCCTGACATGATTCCATCAAATGGGATTTTTTTTCTTTTTACCATTGCTAGAGAAGGACCACGTGGTAGTTAAGGCATCTTTTCTAGCCAGAAGCAGCTAGTAGTGGCTGCACTAGTGAAGCTGCCCAGGTTAAATAAAATTTCTCAGAGTTCCACAGTAAATAATCTGATTTTAGAAGCAGGTTCCATGCATGGAGAAGTATAAAATACAATGGGTAAGTACATCTAAAAATACAAAAAGCAATTTCCTCACTTGATGATTCACTTTCCCTTCAACTTCACTGAACACAGCTTCTAGTTGGATCCATATAATTTCATAGAGAGCAAGAGCAAAATTTTGTCCCTACATCTTTAGATTAAAAAGTTGTTTGCACCTTCAGGTAACAGCGTATTTGCAAAGACTGAGCATGTTTGCTCAGTCTAGGTAGTCTACGTGCACACTCTAGGAAGTTTATTAGCACATGAAAGGCTGCACACTTTGAAAATAGGTATTCAAGAAGTATAGGACAAAATTTAAAAATACAAAGTCTGCTATGAGAAATTTTCTCACAACGAAAAATGCGATTAGCTAAAACAATTTCACCGTTTTTCACTAGAAGCTAATAAAACCTATTAGATTATTAGTAATCTGTTATCTTTATAGATAGAGCAATGGTGTGTGTGACCTGCCCCAAAATACTGCATTACTTACTTCCTGCTCTCCCCTTATCAAGGACAGGAATATGAGATTGTACTGGAGTGGGTTCAAGTGCCTTTCTTTTATAGGTCTTTGTAACTTTATCCACATCAGGTTGTTTTCTGGTCATTTCCTCCATGAATGTCTGCAATCAGATGGAGGTAGTTTTAATTAACAATACAGAAAAGTGACCACAGAAGTGAAAAACACATACAACAGCAAAACACCAAAGTTATAAGAATGGTGCTGAAATATTCTTATAAGGCCAGCCTCACAAAAAAAGACACAGACAAAGCTTTTGTAGGTAAGAAAAAAATCAGTATAAGCTTTTAAGACCACTATAGCATGGCTGTTAAAGGAAGGCTAAATGTAAAAAAAAGTCTGTCAAACTCCTTTATTAACTGTGTATGGTGAGGTGATGTACAACAGAATTTTGATGCTGAGTACTCAGGTATTCCTTGCTGTCCGGACTGCAGTTCATAGAGGTGAGAGAGCTCTGGTGTGTAAGCTGGGGTAAGCCTAGGAGCATCCACTGCACCAACAGCTCCCACTGGCACTTCATAAACATATTTCTGAAGTCCAGTCAGTAAAGCCACACTGCCACACTAATTCTAGGGCAGCAGTGCTATCATATATTTCATGTGAGGTTTTTTTATCATTATTATTATTACCATCCTTGCTCTTATGGGGAGTTGTAGCTTTGCTTTTAGAACAAAATGTCACTGAATTTTTGTTTAGTTGTTTTTTTTTACCTCTGTGTTGAATAAACCACGCATACAAAACACACAACTGAGTATCTGAAAAGAGATTTGACTATTAAGAGATGAAACAGCTTAGGAGATTCACACTTGATTAGGAAGCCTAGCTGAGACATGCATGCCATTTGTGGGACATGTAGGACACTTAACATGCCTTACCTGATGTTCGGCTATAAGTGCTTTAACTTCCTCAATCTCCTGAGGGATAACCTCTTTATCTTTTTCTGTAAGTGTAGTCTCTGCCCACTGCAACCAGGACAGCAAGGCTTCCAGCAGCTCCTGGTTAGCAATAAGTCCAGCCAGAGCTCCTGCCAGCCTCTGTTGATGTTGTTTAGCCCATGCCAAGACCTTGATAAAAGAACCAATACATGAGTATGCACATACTTGAAATTCTTTAAAATGTACTTAACATTGCTCTGCTAACAGCACACCCAAAGCTTCTCCCTAGGCCTGTTGATGTTTGATTTTCAAAAGGTGCTAGAGGTAGTGGCTGATCACTAAAGGTGCCAGGTAACTAGAATTCCCAGTTCAACACTTTTTTATTTCCACAGATATTCATGATTAGGTGCTGTTAAATGCAGTAAATTGCACATTCAGGCAACGTATTAAGACCTTTATCAAACAATAGGTATAAATTTATGAATCACACAGGATTTGATGTCTGACTTCCTCCTGGGTGCTCCTTTGCCAACATCAGCATTTTGTTTTTCTCTAAATGTAATATACACAGAAAATACCTCCTTAGCAGCTGAAAGTGTGGTACACCCTCTAAGACCTACTTTCAGCCACTTCAATCATGTGGAAATCTTTTGATTAAGAATATATTGGACTCAAATCCTCTTAATTCAATTAGAAAATTCTTCAAATTTGCCCTTCATTTTCTTCGTAACTTTTAAGTTTCTCCCTAAAAACTATTGGCTTTCCTCACATGGCAGGTGTCAGGCAGTATTTCCTTTAATACATATAAACAAAG